>JAQBSW010001757.1:57500-122833 GCA_029291075.1 Eudiplozoon nipponicum | reverse complement strand
AAGAGTAAAGCTTCTGCATTCATTCTATGGCTTGGAGTTTTGGTAAGTTAATGTTCAGTTGTCTTGTTTTAATTTATTATTTTTATCTCACATCATTTATGAGCAGCATATAAAATCGAGTTTGATCGAATTAAATTGAAGATATTTTAGAACTACAGCTCTGCGCTGAAAAATGTTAACTCAATTGATTTTCCATTATACGCAAGTCAAGAGATTTAATGATATTTAGTTGTATTATTCTGCAAGGTATACCGAAATTAGCCTTACATTAGGTGGTATGCTGAAGCACTCTAATTGAAAACTAGGCCTTTAAAATTAGTTTTAACCTTAGTATTATTTTTTTTAAATTTATCAATAATTATTTAAAGTATTATTTTTTAACGTAAAATAAATCACATCATATAAAGCAATCATAAAAGCACTCACATTTATTACCCACATCCTCAGTTGAATTTCGTTTTACCAATGACCGTTGATTTTGATCAGTTATATATATTTTTTAAATAATGCGAGTAACCCCAATTGACTTATATTCACAGTTTTACCTAACTTTATCTGAGAATTTGAGTGATTACTTTTTTAATAAATATTCCTGTGGAATTAAAATTGAAACCGTTAAATGGAAGGAAGACAAAAGTATTAAAAATATTTCAGTTCAACAAATCTGAAACTGTTTCGAGATTTAATAACTGTGAAAAATCGCAGATTTAATGTCCCATGGCAAAAGTGAAAGAATGTCATCAGGAAATCACCGTTCAGTGTAACACAAATTTGGACAACAAAATGGAAAAAACACGTATCTAGTCAAAATAAAAATCACCCAAATTACAGAAATACTATTCTGATAGTGAACAGAAGCATCACATAATATCAAAATAGATATTCATGCGCATTTAAAATGGCAAGAAATAATATGAATTGAAAAAAATTATCGTAAAATTTAGCTATGACATGTGTCAAATTGACTAGAATGTAATCATTTGAATCAATTGCGACGTTTGAGAAAGTATTTAGCAATAAGAGTGAGGCGATTCCAACTCAGAAGAGATATCACGCCAATTGAGATTTAAAACTAATCGAGGTCGTTTTTAATGTAAGGCCTTTATAAATTGAACTAACATTTAAACGAACATTGGTTGCGCGGGCGGTGATAACAATTAATTTTAATCAAAGTTGCGGTCTTGATATAAACACTTGACCTATTACCTACATACATTTGTCAGGATAAACAAGGAATTGTATATTGTGTAGAAAAGGCAATTCATCCAGTAAACTGGTTTCGTCCGTATTGGGAACTCATCACGTACCGGCGAGAATTTGCCGCAGACAGGCCTTGAACTTGGGCTCGTCTGCTTCAGAATCTGGTGGTGCAGCAGGCGCTAGGCGCGCGGTTTTATTTTTCTTCGTAGACGCCGCACAATTTGTTAAAAAATTTAAATTATCAGGCAAAGACTGGATATGGTTTTGATTTTCAGAAACCGGCGGAGGCGACATGTTGATAATCCTAGCTAAACGCCAAGGACAGCCGCAACGTCGAGGAAACTTTCTAGGTGGTCCCATTTCAAACTTCTAAAGTCAATCAATAAAGTCGAAGATTTTAAATGATGTTTAAGCAAATCAGGATGTACTAAGAGTTAGGAGAATCGAGGTTTAGAGCAATCTCACGGTTACGAACAATAATTGACTTCTTTGTGTCACATTGCTCTATCCAAAATAGCCGGCCTCGTTAGCTGAGTGTGTTGACACTACAAGCGATTGTTCAGCTGCCTTATCGTTGCGTTGGCAACACAAATACCAACAAAAAAAACTTCCAAAGGAAACGCCAGTTAAACGTTGAAAGTGTTCTGCCAACGACCTGATTAGGTAAAGGTTGAAGCTTTCATTTTGGACAATGGGGAGTTGTGTGATGGTATTTCGAACTTTGAGCCACTTGTTGGCAGAGCTCAGTATGGCTGGTGGTCTACGTAACCAGAAGCTGGAATGGTGGCTTGGATTACAATTTCAAGTCCAAAATGCTTAAAAATGTTGAAAAAAAGATTAAAAGAAAAACTTCAGAAGACCGTGATTTAATGAGAGTTCGATCGAATAATTCGGATTATGACCAATTTAATCTGAAATACTTGCGCGAATAAACATGAACAACTTGTAAAATATTTTTCATCTTCGCTAGATGACATTCCCCGCGAATCTTATTCTATTTGATATCAGAATAATTTATTCTATTTTATTTATCTATTTATTTATTTATCTATTTATTATTACTATTATTATTATTATTATTATTATTATTATTATTATTATTATTATTATTATTATTATTATTATTTTGAGTATTCTTTTGAAATGCGAGCTTGAATAAAATTCATTGTACCCTTTTTGTGTGCAAAAACAAAAAGAAATTTTATCAGATATAAGAAAATTTTCTTTCTCATGGTCTTCTCCAATATCTACTCATGAACATATCTTTATATATAAATTGGAAAGCAAAACAAGATAGAAATATGTGAACATGGAGAGAGTGTGAAAAATAGTAAGCAATCAAATTGCGTGCATCACATCCAGTTCAAGCTCAATGCTTGTACGTGCTTCTTCTGCTTACATAAATCCGGCTGCAATTTGTTTATCCATAAGGCTTCGTATGTAGCTAGCTCCCTTTTGTTTCTGCATTTAGTAATTACATTGAATGCTACGTCTGGAGAACATACGTGCGTTGTTTCGATGATGTGTTGCGCAATAGCAGACGTGTATTCACCATTTGATTTAAAACAGGCGTTCAAGTTGCAACGTTCTCTCATTCGAGTAATTAACCGTCTGGTCGATCAGCCTACGTAAGTTGATCGACAACTTGCGCATGTATATTGGTAAAAAATATTAGATATCGACATTAACGGCTGTTTCTCTTTGATTGCTGGTAAAGGCAAGTGCGTTACCCTAAATAACACTCGTAGTTTGGCTGCATTAAATGTGCGTGTCAATGCTGCTTCAACTTTCTTTTGTGCCATTCGGGAAACTGCATCCCACTTAAATGGGATGTTTAGGTAGACGGTTTTCTTTTCTGGCCCATAGTACGTCTGTTTCTGGTTAACTCCCCTTTTCATAATTGATTCAATTAATTGTCTGGGATATCCATTAGACATTAAATCGTTAATTGCTTCATTATATTCATTTTCTTTAGAATCTTGACTAACCAACCTGTCAATTCTTGAAAAGCAACCACGAACTGTTGATAATTTATATTGAAATTGCACAAAACTGCTGTAATGCAAATACTGTGCAGACCATGTTGGTTTATGGTAAATTGTTCTGTTTATTTACCATTAGTTTCTTTCTTTAATAGTACATCTAGGAAAGGCAGACAGTCATCTTTCTCGTGCTCTGACGTAAAACCGATATTCTTATGTGCTTTGTTGAAACTTTGAAGCAATGTTCGTGATTGCGACCTGTTTTTAAGTACAAGAAATATATCATCCACGTACCGTATATATTGAGCACATTTACTTATGTCACTCTTTAATGATGTATTTTCTAGGTGCCCTAGAAAAATCTCAGCCAACACTGGAGATAAGGGGCCTTCCCATTGCGACACCATCAGTCTGTTTGTAGATGTTTCCATTAAAACGAAATCGTACGTCTTTCGTGCATAATAAGATAAGCTTGCGTAGAGTTTGACCTGGCACCGGCGATGGTAATATATCGTGTTCTACCGCTTTGACTATAATGTCAATGGTTTCATCATTTGGAACATTTGTAAACAAAGACGTAACATCAAAAGATACCATAATCTTATTTTTAACATTTATATCTTGAATTTTGTTTACAAACTCAAACGAATCGGCAACCGAATGATTACCTAGTAGTTTACGTAATGGTTCAAGTACACGAACTAGCCATTTAGCTAGTGCATGAAACGGAGAATTTACCATTGATAAAATTGGCCTCATAGGACAACCTCTTTTGTGTATTTTTGGTAATCCGTACATTATTGGTGTAGATGATCCAACTGGCTTGAGCTTCTGTGCAGTGGCCTCATCAATAAAACCGGCATCTGTCAAAATCTTAATTTCATTTATTACTTTGCGCTCCACCTTGTGTATTTCATCTGATTTATCGTCTAGACGTGTGAATTTTGTATTGTCATTTAACACGTTTTCCATCTTTTGTACGTATTCAGATTTGTCCATTATAACTGCGCTCTTTCCTTTATCAGCGCGTAGTATTTTGATGTCTGCATTTTTGCTGATATTCCTAAGTGCGTTTAGATGTTGCATTGTCAACGCATGCTGCTCTGCACATTTAGACGATTTCAGGTGTGAAGCCTGATCAACTAGTGTAGCCTTGAACCAATTTTTATAATCAATACTGGTAGGCTCCAAGTCAGCTGTTTGTTCAAATAACAATTCAAATGCTGCCTCAAAATCAACATCGCATTGTTTTGCTTTCCAATTTATATATAAAGATATGTTCATGAGTAGATATTTGAGAAGACCATGAGAAAGAAAATTTTCTATATCTGATAAAATTTCTTTTTGTTTTTGCACACAGGAAGAGTACTATTATTATTATTATTATTATTATTATTATTATTATTGTATATGTATTATTATGTGTATTAATGTATTATTATACACTCTAATAATATTGTTATTATTTTACATGCCGTGTTATTTGCATCATAGCTATGCGAATTTTATGCATAAAATAGGCAAATATGAGCACAAAGCTAATAATATTTTGGTAAAATATTTCGTTCTTTAAATCAAGTTTGCGAGCTTGAAGTTAACACCAATCTCATTGTATTTAACCAGTCGTCGAACAAAATAACAAAACTACCGCCAGCCGCAACGCACTGACGCGTTACGACCTTCCATGATCATCATCAGAGTACAACTGCAAACTGACTATCGAGGATCAAACCGCATTGAATATATATATTTTTCAAGTAAACACCAATCCCATTGTATTTAACCAGTACGACAGCAAACTGACTATCGAAGATCAAACCGCATTGAATATATATATGGAAATCAAATTTAGATATGCGGCCCTGATGATGATTATGGAAGGTCGAAACGCGTCAGTGCGTTGCGGCTGGCGGTAGTTTTGTTAAATTGTTTGACGACTGGTTAAATACTATGAGATTGGTGCTTACTTAAAGCTAGCAAACTTGATTTAAAGAACTGTTACCACCACCCGCGCAATCAATTATTGTTAAATTGTATTGCTTATATATGTATATGTGGCGAAAGTTGCAAATAGTTAATGTTCGTGATTGCGTAGAAATTGTGCAGCCGACATTGCCAGTCAAGTTCAATGTTTGCGAGACTGCTAGAGGTGAGAGCCGCATAACTAACTTCAATGCGGTTTGATCCTCGATAGTCAGTTTGCCGTCGTACTCTGGTGATGATTATGGAAGGTCGAAACGCGTCAGTGCGTTGTGGTTGGCGGTAGTTTTGTTATGTTGTTCGACGACTGGTTAAATACAATGGGATTGGTGTTTACTTCAAGCTCACAAACTAGATTTAAAGCATTGTTACCACCACCCGCGCAATCAATTATTGTTAAATTGTATTGTCTATATATGTATATGTGGCGAAAGCTGCAAATAGTTAATGTTCGTGATTGCGTAGAAATTGTGCAGCCGACATTGCCAGTCAAGTTGAATGTTTGCGAGACTGCTAGACGTGAGAGCCGCATAACTAACTTCAATGCGATTTGATCCTCGGTAGTCAGTTTGCCGTCGTACGCTGCTGATGATTATGGAAGGTCGAAACGCGTCAGTGCATTGCGGATGGCGGTAGTTCTGTTATGTTGTTCGAAGACTGGTTAAATACAATGGGGTTGGTGTTTAATTCAAGCTCGCAAACTTGATTTAAAACATTTGTTACCACCACCCGCGCAATCAATTATTGTTAAATTGTATTGTCTATATATGTTCATGTGGTGAAAGCTGCAAACAGTTAATGTTCGTGACTGCATAGAAATTGTGCAGCCGACATTTCCAGTCAAGTTCAATGTATGCGAGACTGCTAGAGGTGAGAGCCGCATATCTAAATTTGATTTCCATATATTCAATGCGGTTTGATCCTCGATAGTCAGTTTGCCGTCGTACTCTGATGATGATCGTGGAAGGTCGAAACGCGTCAGTGCGTTGCGGCTGGCGATAGTTTTGTTATGTTGTTCGACGACTGGTTAAATACAATGGGATTGGTGTTTACTTCAAGCTCACAAACTAGATTTAAAGCATTGTTACCACCACCCGCGCAATCAATTATTTTTAAATTTTATTGTCTATATATGTATATGTGGCGAAAGCTGCAAATAGTTAATGTTCGTGATTGCGTATAAATCGTGCATCTGACATTTCCAGTCTAGTTCAATGTTTGCGAGACTGCTAGAGGTGAGAGCCGCATAACTAACTTCAATGAGGTCTGATCCTCGATAGTCAGTTTGCAGTCGTACTCTGCTGATAATTATGGAAGTTCGAAACGCGTCAGTGCGTTGTGGTTGGCGGTAGTTCTGTTATGTTGTTCGAAGACTGGTTAAATACAATGAGGTTGGTGTTTACTTCAAGCTCGCAAACTTGATTTAAAGCATTGTTACCACCACCCGCGCAATCAATTATTGTTAAAATGTATTTCTTTATCATTGTAATCACCATTTTCATCATCGTTAAAAGTCCAATACTTGATTTAAGAACAAAATATTCCCGTTCATTTTGAATTATACCTCTCCTTTTGTATCTTGACTGAAAAATGGGAAATATTTCCTTACTGTGTTGAAGTTGATTGCACACTAGAGTACCATTCTACTGGACTAGGTTATTTTCTGTATTAAGCTACAACGCATAAACTGCATTATATTATTATTATTATATGAAGCCCATTTTACCCGTAAAATACAGAACATTCATAGGCGTTTATCGCGAATATTAAACATTCACTTTAGTGTATCTTGTTAATTTGTAAACTAACTGATTACATATTTCGTGTTGATGAAATAATAAAAAGATTGTCAAATAAAATTTACCATTATAATGCTTTAGGAGTTTTAAACTTAACCGAACTAATAAGTTATGCTAACGCAACAAAGAATCCGGTTCTTTTCTTTGTACAAAATATTTCAGCTTCCTTTGTCGGCCACTTTCTACATTTGATTCATCCTCACCAGTTTTAATAAACAAATTAATGCAACAAGCACTATATTTCCTCTGGCCATATCATTTATACTTCAGACCAACCTTTCACTAGATAGTTGCGTGTCACGTGTGTGTGTATATGCATTTTCGTAACTGCTCTGTTCATTTAACTTTGTGAGACCAGAGTGGCTAATTAAGAATTTAATATTTGCCATCGTTAGACTATTTAGTTTATACACTCCATGTAAAATGACGCAACTTTGATTGTCCTCACACTTTCGGGTGAAGGGAGACCAATAAATCAGAAACACTCATCATAATTACAGGTCATTTTAAGTGATAAAATTAGAAATCTGAACGACCCACGCACGTGTTAAATTCCAAGTATAGGTGATATGGTCAGAGGAAATATCGCGCTTGCTTCGTTAGTTTGTTTTTTAAAACTGTTGAGGATGAGCCAACTGAAGAATGCAGTCGATATCAGCAGCCAATATATTTTTCACATTGAAAACAACTGGAATCGTCACTGTGTTAGTCAAAACGTAATCAGTTAATTTTTATTAGTCCAGTTTCGTAACTTTTTTCATTCTTTTAACAAATTATGCACTAAACAAATAGAAATAAGGTGGGGATTGCGAAGGAATGGTAGATATATTAAGTGTTGTTTTTATTCGAGATTGTGGCGTCATATAATTTCTTCTTCATTAGAAATGGAAAAATATTTAGGGTCTAGTAAAAGTCTCCACGCGTTTATGGATTCCAGCAAACACTCGGTAGATTTTCTTTTGCTCTTAATTTCAAAGTTCACGGACATATAGGCTTTTTAGTATCTGCCTTTGGCAGTTTATAAAAACTACACGGGAATCGCTATTCTGTTTCACTAAAAACCATGTGTGTGGTCATAGGTCAAACAAGCGGTCAATCATTGTATGTATTCGAAAGTTGAGAGATGAATCACTATAGCTTCCAGTATTTGGAAGCTTTTGTAAATTGATGATCAGACCTGACTTATATTAGTTAAAATGTCATCTGAACCTCATTTGGCATTACGCAAGTGTAAAATTTAAGGGACAACCAGTTTAGTTGGCCGCTCTTTAATGAATTGTCTCCATAAACCATTTTTTTTTAACGGAGATATCATTTGTTAGACCACTGTTTGAAGATGCCAATTTAGCGTTCTGCTCTCCTGGCCGACGAGATAACTCCAATGGATATCTGGAACTGAAGTCAACAATCAATTTGTCGAATAGGCATTTGTTTGCGTCACACCGTGGCCGGACTAACCATGAGACAATTTAAAAAAATGGAAATCTGTAAGAGCCTAACTGAAAACACATTTCAGTGTAGAAGCGTAGTTAGTTAGTTCTATCTCAATCAGAACCCACTGTATAGATAATTTTGATCTCTGTTTTATTTTTACGCAAGCACGCATTTACTTCAATTATCATTTCATTAGATTATTATAGTCAAGGTTGCGATATTGATATAAGCAACTTACCCATTAATTACTTACACAAGTTAGTATAAACTAAGAATTGTGTAGCGTAGGAAAGTTAATTAATCCAGTAGTCTGGTTTCGTCCTCATTGGGAACTCATCATGTACTGGCCAGAATTTGCCGCAGACAGTACATGATGAGTTTCCAATAAGGACTAAAACGGTCTACTGGATGAATTGCATCTTCTACACTATACAATTCTTACTTTATACTGACATATGTAAGTAATTAATGGGTAAGGTGCTTATATCAAGATCGCAAACTTGATTATAATAATTGTTATCACAACCCGCGCAACCAATGTTCGTTTAATTATATAAATTTCAATAGATTGTTTATAAAACGTCACGTAATTGACAGTATAGGCGTTATATACGTTTGATTAATTTAATATATTTTCATAGAGCTTCATATATAATGAAACTCACCTTGTATCTTTTAAAAATAACATTTAAAAATTTATATTTTGTTTTACACAAACAATATATTTTTTAATGTTTCAGCTGCTGATATGTGAGTCTTCTGAATAGTCAAAACATTAGCATATTTGTTATAAACCTATTATAAATTTAATTGTTCATTACAATTTCTTGCAATTTTCTTATGGACGATTCTTTTACAAAATTCAATTGGTCAGAATTTCCTGCAACTTTGAAATGTATAAACCTAATTATTCTGCTGACCAATGAAGATGATACGTAATCTAATAAGGTGAAAACGAATTGTAGAATTTCTTTGATTGTGAATTTTATTAATCACATTCCAATTATTTAGCATATACGGAAGGGTTCTTTTATGAGTGTAATTGCTTAAGAGTGTAGAACTGCTGAAAAAATCAATATGGGCATAATTTAAGAAGACAAAATTCGATCATGCAATGTGTATCATAGGAGGCTGCGTCTATAGATTGAACGAATTTCGCCTTTTTGAAGAATTTGAGACATTCCAATATCAAACAAAAATTCTATTTTCGTGCCATGGCAGGAAATCTGATTTGAAATCAGGGCAAAAGCCTAACCGTCAACGTTTGTATTAGCCAAATGTGTTACTCGTATATACATTTGAGGTCAACCTTTTTTGCAATTTTAATGTAAATTGAGAAATTCTTGCGCATTGACGCAAAACTTTATCACATTTATTGCGTAAATTTGCGATATAATCAATTTATATTTTGCATATGCAAAACATTTCTGTTCACTTTACAAAATCATGTGCGTTATCCTGGCTAGTTTCTACATGATTTGACATATGTGAGTTCTATAAGGTTTGCATACTTCCATTCATTTATAGATGTACAAGCAACCAGCTGTCTGACAGAGAAGTTCGCATATAGCTGAACTGCTGGTGTATCTGACAATAGAGATGACAGTGAAATTGTAAATGTTCCGATATACACAGAAACCTACCTGAGGCATAGGAAGCGGTTTTAAACCTCCACTCTTTACATTAAGCTTAATGATTTAATCTGTACTTTGCACGTCGAAGTTGTGCGTTTCGGCATTTGCAAGAATACTGCCAGCGCTGTCAAAATGTCAGTAATGCAACAAGTAAAAAAATAAAATTATTTGATTATCATAAATATACACATATTTAATGTGAGGTGGAGATGTAGACGTAAATGAGAGGCCAAATCATTATTACCTCAGAAAGCGTATACACTGGAACTCTAAACTTTTACGCAAAATTTAAAAAGAAGCATTTTGTTTAACATAAATCGTTTGCCTACCTATAGAAATTTATTATGACAACGTATTAAATCTTTCTACCTACTATTGATTGTACAATAATATATGATTAAAAGCACTCTAAGTTTTTTTATTATGTATGCTAAACTATCTTATTGCAATATTAACATTTCAGGTTCGAGCAGCATTCAACTGGCAGGTAATAATGTTATTCTTTTTACATTAGAATTGTTCACCTGAAAAGTATGAATGAAATGTTTTCTAAACAGACACAAAATACTATCATTCTTGCTTGAATCGCTAAACTTTATGTCAGAATAAACAAAATTAATGATTTGACAACAACATAAACGGACCGTGTTGACTATTTAAATTAAATGTGATAATAAATATTCTGATTTCAATTTGTGCACTTTTGGATGAACCCCAATAAAATTGTATCTATGCGGTCCGGAGAAAGACCAGAGACTCGCAGGTACTAACACGTTTTTACCTTTTGTTTTCATCATTAGTTCAGGACGACCAACTGACTAACGAGAATGACTCCGAATATATATATATATATATATATATATATATATATATATATATATATATATATATATATATATATATGGGAACAGAGATGTGCGATGCACAAATGTGATTGTCTGGAATAAATTTTACTTAGCTGGAAATGTCGGCTCCACTATATTTGGCCATGAACAATTATATTTCTGTATATTTCCTCACACATATGCTAGTTTTACAAATAAACAGTCATTGAATGCCTGGTTGTCGATAATAAATCTTTTAAAGGGAAGTTTGCAATGCTCAAACAACAATTGTTTCTTACTTAATCATTCGCACAACGCAGCAAAATTGCCTTCAGTCGCGAGTTTCGAACTTCCTGATTTATTTAATTAGGGCACGAATGACAATTTATTAATGAGAATGAAACAAGAGTACGTAAAAAAGTTAGGGTAAATAGGACATACATCTGTATATCTCTCTTCGTCTTGTATAAATTTTACTTGTCTGGAAACTTGGGCTGTTGAATTTCTATGCAGTCACTTACATAACATTTTTACATATGTTCCAATACGAGTGTATGCTATGAAATGAAACAACTATTAATTTTGTGTTTGGAGATAGCATTTTCTAAAATCAAATCTACAGAATAACGATTAACACCAATCCCGTTTTATTTTAAAATTCGCCCAACATAGTAAAACTAAGGTCAGTCGCACATAACATCCTCCACGTTCATCGTTGAAGCATGAGGGGAAATTGATTCACGAGGATTTAACGAAAATGCATAAGTTTTGTAAAAAATATATTCGGATGTCTTCTGTATTATTATTTTATATATTTAAAATTGATAGAACTATCGGCTTCACAAATTCTATGAATTCAGAAACATTATTGCAGATTTTACTAGACGTATGTGGGTTAAAGAATTAGGCAGACATCTTAATTAAATCAGGGTCGCGATCTTGATAAAAAGACTAGTCCCATTATAAACATAAATTTTTAAGTATAAACTGTGCATTATATAAAGTAGAAAAGGAGATTCATCCAGTAGACTGGTTTCGATTTTATTGTGAACACATTAATATGATCCAGTAGTTTGTCGCAAACAGAAATCGAACCTGGGCTCGTCTGCTTCGGAGTCTGTTGCTCTAACCACTGAGCCATACTGCCGCTCACTAAACACAATTTATATATATATATATATATATATATATATATATATATATGCCAAAGAATGTTTCTTGGTTAGCCTTTCCTTTAGATGGAGCCTATATGGCGCTTCTTTAGACATTAAGTTACATTATATTGCAGACAGCAGACTACCTGGGGAACAGGTATTTATTTGAACAATTATATAATTAAACGAATATAGGTTGCGCGGACAGATGTATGTTGCATGGATGGTGAAGACAATTCCTTAGATTAGTTTTGCTCACTTGAGTCTTACATTATCCAATTTACTATAACTGGTTATAGATTAAATAGTTCGCAAACTTCATTCAAAGACTTTTAATTGCTAACAGCGCAAGAAATGCCTTTAAAATTTGATTGGAAATCTACTTATCAAGAGTGTTATTATTATTATTCAATTATGAAATTAATGTGCACCTTGTTTGAAGTCTGAGAGATTGTTCTTTAAAATAAAAATTAAAATCCAAAAATAACGATTTCATGTTCATTAAACTATTGATTTTTTTTACATTTTAGCATGTACGAATTCCACAGGTAAATCGATCTTCAATCTATTTGACTCATTTTTCTAAAATCAAATTTTGGTTAAATTAAACAAAATATGTAGGAACATGTAAATGCATCAGTTGCTTTACGAAACTTTTACGTGATTCTTTAATTAAGGTAGAATTAAACTATTTAAAACTCATATTATTCAAGATTTAAACTATCAGATACACAAGAATTTATTTTGGAAGAACTGGAACGCGCATGTGGTAATGTGCTTTTAAATTTTTTTAAGCTCAATCAAAACTAAAATTTTTTTTAAATTTGATTGCGGAGTGCCAGCTTCATATTTTCCAATGCCGCGTTTTGCGTACGCGGGTTGTAGCTTTGCACCGACAGTTTCACAAAGATCCGATTGATCACAATTTCCATTTCGTTTTGTCTTCGATCGGGCTGAGTTTGTATTCGTCCCAATGGAAATGCGGTAAATGCCAGTAAACAAAGATGTGATAGAACCGCATTTCCATTGGGACGAATACAAACTCAGCCCGATCGAAGACAAAACGAAATGGAAATTGTGATCAATCGGATCTTTGTGAAGCTGTCGGTGCAAAACTAAAACCCGCGTACACAAAACGCGGCATGGGAAAACTAAAATAAGATAGTACAAAATAAAATTTTAAAAAGAATTTTAGAATTTCATGTTGATGTATAAAAAAAATATCACTGGCACTGCTTTTATTTGAAATATTAATGATATTTGTTGTTTTACTTATTCTTATATAGCGGTATATGTTTCTTTTATTTGCAAAACAATGTGCCTAAATAAATTTACGTTAGATGATAGAATAAACAATCATTGATTCAGCGGATAGTGGTAAAAAACTATTTAAATCATATTTTCGAGCTTGAAGTAAACACCAATCCCATTTTATTTAACCAGTCGTCGAACAACATAGCAAAACTACCGCAGGTCGCACGCACTGACACGTTTAGACCTACCATGATCATCTTCAGTGTACGACGGCAAACTGACTAGCGAGGACCAAACCGCATTGAATATAAATGGAAAGCAAAATGAGATATGCAGCTCTCATCTTTAGTAAATTTGCATTAATTGTACGTGACTGGAAATGTCGGCTGCACAATTTCTGTGCAGTCACGAACATTAACTGATTTTAGCTTTCGCTACAATGTTGGTAGATTTGCTGTTTTTTGAAGACTGGTTAAATACAATGAGAGTGGTGTTTACTTCAAGCTCGCAAACTTGATTTAAACAATTGTTACCAACACCCGCGCAATCAATTATTGTTAAATTGTATTATATATATATATATATATATATATATATATATATATATATATATATATATATATATATATATATGTGTGTGTGTGTGTGTGTGTGGCGAAAGCTACAAACAGTTAGTGTTCGTGACTGCATGGAAATTGTGCAGCCGACATTTCCAATCACGTACAATGTATAGAAGACTACTAGAGGTGCGAGCCGCTTATCTCATTTTGCTTTCCATATATATGCAATGCAGTTTGATTTACGCTAGTCAAATTACCATCGATCATAGAAGGTTGAAACGCGTCACTGCGTTGGATTGGCGGTAGTTTTGTTATGTTGTTCGACGACTGGTTAAATACAATGGGATTGGTGTTCACTTCAAGCTCACAAACTTTATTTAAACAATTGTTACCACCACCCACGAAATCAAATACTGTTTAACGTTCTACATAGACAGTCGATAAAAGAATATGCGTTTTAAAAAATCTGCTCAGAAAAATGCTAAATATGTGAAAACATAGCTCTCACTAATCAAATAAATTAGTGATTTAGCCGAAATGTATGAAAAGGAATTAATTCTTCATCTACACTAAAATTTATTTATTTATTAATTTCCAATTTATAAATAGTCTATACTCAAGCCATGCTTTGGCACTCCTCAATCTGTGTTAGGTCAAACTGCAATGTTTCAATTATTGTATGTCATATTTATCATGTTAAATAGAAGAAAAAATAGTTATTGATTGTAATTAAGTTAAATAATTTTAAAAAAAATTGGTATAAATTGTAATCTATTTTGGAAGAATCTTTTTTTTAAATTTTTTGGCAGTTACCTTTATATCACCTGGAATTTAAATTCTCCTTTATACAAACGTTTTAAAATAAGGAAAACTCACTATTGGATTTTTAATCCTGATACAGAAATACACACTCACAAGCCAGCACATATTAAACGCCAAAATGAATACGGATGATGCAGAATTTGGAAAGTAAACGCATAATATGAATTGTTCCTTTTTATTCGATTATATGCAATAATATTATCTGTGTTGTTAAATAGCCGAAAAATAAATTAGACAATTTATCGACAAAAAACTACACTGGATCATTTAAGGATCTTCTTCATTAAAATATACTATTGATGGTATATATATATATATATATATATATATATATATATATATATATATATATATATATATATATATATATAATTAAAGACTAATAATGGGTTGTGGTTAAACATGGATTTTGTTTTAAAGTAAAATTTCCGTATGGAAATAGTCATGGCTATTTAATCAATTTGTCTTGATTATTGTGGTTGGATTGGGGATATATTATTGTTTAGATTATTATTTTAAACACAAAGCACTGAAATTTCTAAAAACTTTATCTAACTATTTCTACTATTGACCAGTTTAACGTTTAACATTAAATTGTAAATAAAATTACACAAGCTATCGAAAATACAACTTGAATACACAAACAAAAATGCTCCATCAATTACAATGGACCAATTTGCAATGAAGTGCAAATAAAAAATATAACCAAGACAAAAACAAGAAGGGCCCTTTGGAAATTCGTCTTTACACATTAAACTGAAAAATCTTATTAACCACTCGATAATTAGTTCACAACCAAAAAACAAATTTAAGGCCCGAATTCATAACGTCATAAAACAAATTAAATTTTTTTAACACTAGAAAAAGAGAACACACAACCAATGGTGCAGATGCTCACCTAAACAATATAATAGTCAACAACAAAAGCGATACAACATTGAACTCAAATTGACTCATTAAATGCTAAACCACCCTTGAACTAAATAAACGACTATCATATGTCGATTCAGGAACTTCATTTACAAATATTTTCTGAATGAAATTATCAAAGTGCAAACAAGAAACCGTACAACTAACACCGGACAACACCAAAATATTTATCCTGACATATTCAAACATGCCAACTATAATCAACACGTCCTCTATCCTCATAATCATTATCATCATCATCAACTTTCACATCATCATCAACATCATCATCGTCATATCGGCATAAAAAAACCTTTATTATCATCATCATTATCATCAACAAATACTTTAATATCATCATCCACATTAACCTTAAAACCATCACTATATTATCATCAACAACAACTTTGATATCATCATCACCATCTTCATTATCATCATGTTTAATATCATCATTATAATCGTCATCACTTTCATCTTCATCAAAATCGACATCATAAACATTGCCATCATCATCATTACCAGCATAATCAACAATGTCTTTAATATCATTATCATCATCATCATAAACATTACCATCATCATCATTACCACCATAATCAACAATGTCTTTAATATCATCATCATCATCATCATCATCATCATCATCATCATCATCATCATCATCATCATCATCGTCATCATCATCATCATCATCAGTACCACCATCATCATATCATCATCAAGATCAACGTCGATGTCATCAGCATCATCATAATCAAGTTTAAATTTATCATCATTATCATCATCACCACCAGCATCATGTCATCATCAACATCAACGTCGATGTCATCATCATCGTCATAATCAAGTTTAAATTTATCATCATCATCATCATCACCACCAGCATCACCTAATACTTTAATATCATCATTATCAACGTCGCCACATTCATCATATCATCATCAACATAAACTTAGATATCATCACCACTTACGTTATCATCTTCTTCTTCATCTTTACTATCATCATCGTAATCATTAACATCAACATCATCCTCATCACCATCATCAACAAAAACTTTAATATCATCATCATCATTTCATCATCAGCATCAAATTTGATAGCATCATCATCATCATCATCATCATCAATTTTGACATCATATTTTTCATCTTTATCAAATAAATCTTATGTAGATAGAAAATTAAGAATTTCTGAAGTGAAAATCACAAAATTGATTGCTTCATCTTCTTTTCTTGCAAGCTTCCTATCAAATTCACCTAATTTTGTCCTAATCATAATAATCGTTATGAAATGGCTTATTTATCCACTAAGACTAATTTTATGATAAAAATCGGAAGTATGCATTAACGTAAACTGAATAATTAGCGTGATTTTTACTTGGCCGAAAGAATAGCCCCCCCACACAACTCAACCACATATGACCAAATTAGAAATCTTAAACTATGAATAATACTGAATCAACCAGAAGCCCATCAATCTAGAAGCCTACTTCGTTTAGTTCCAACGCTGTAAAATTTATCAAGCATTAGCTTTTAGTTTAATCAAGGTTGCAAACTTGATACAAACACCGGACCCATCAATTACTTACATTTTGTCAGTATAATCTAAGATTTATATATTGTAGAAAATAGACCGGATTCATCCATATTGGTAACTCATCACTCTCAAACATTATCCTGTACCACCAAATGAGATTTCTATTTAAATTTTGTAATAAATGTGTCAATCGTTTCTAATTAAAATAAAACATTGGTTTCACTAACATAAATAAAGTTTAGTACTGATCCTTGTCCATTTTGCGAAATATTCTCAAAGCTTCCAAGAACCTAACTCCGCTGTCACCAAATCTTTTCAAATACAATCAATACATCTTTAATTTATCGATAACTTCTTTAGACATTGTTGATTCTACCACGAACACGAGCACAAAATCCACAAAACTGCTATTTAAAACAGTCAATGTTAGCAATTCCAGAGCTTGTGCTGTCACAAACAACTACGCTACACTTAGATACTGTTTGTGCCGGAGAATAATATATATATATATATATATATATATATATATATATATATATATATATATATATATGTGTATTAACGGAGAGTATAATCTCGTGCACATTCGTTTCGTGCTTACTGGCGACTAATCAGTGGGAGCCGGTATAACGCCCTTTACCCGCTATATATTTGGGGGAGGAATGCGGAAAATAGGACGGTATATATAAGATTTACACATTGGTGTAGGAGGCTGTACCGTCCTATTTTCCCACATGCCTCACCCAAATAAACAGTAGGGAAATAGCGTTGTACCGGCTCCTACTGATGAGTCGCCAGTTAGCACGAAGCGAGTGTGCACGAGATCATACTTTCCGTTTATGCTGTCTTTGTCATATCCATCTGGGCATAATTGAACTAATTTGTTACTAGGTGCGCAACACTTATTAAACTAGACTACACGCCTATAATTCATTATGTACTATACATTTTTTGTCGCGGACAGGACTCGAACCTGCTTTTTATACTCTATACTTCAGGTCTAAAGGATGCCATATAGACTTCACCTAATGGAAAATCTAACCAGGAAAAAATTACCATGAATATATCTTAAAATTTTGTCTAGTGTGCGTGAGGGGGCTCAATACTCAGAGCACCAGATTCCGAAGTAATCGTGTCCAAGTTCGAACAGTCCTCGGCAAGTTCTGGACAGTACGTCAAGAGGTACCCATTTGCACGAAACTGGTCTACTTGATTAATTACTTTTTTACCTGACTATGCAATGCTTAGGTTGTTCTGGAAAATATATGTACTTAGATCAAAATCACAACCTTGATTAAAGTAATTGTTATCACCGCCCACGCAATCAGTGTTTATTTAAGTAGGGCGTTTAACAAAATGCCCTACATTAATCAGGCTAGAGATTTTCTGTTGTCGTAAGTATCAGGAAAAAAATCTGTTAAACATGGTTTACTCTTTGAAACAATATAAATAAATAATTTTTTCGTATTGCTGATTTTGTAAATATTCTCGTCTCGTTAAATTCACGTAATGACTTCTAAAGAAACAAGAGGGACGAAGATAAAAAATTATTACGAATGGTTTAATTTTGTTTTTATTTTCGACACTGTCTTATTTCGTAAAATGTATACCTCAATTATTTTTCTTTTAATGACTTTAAACCTACGATTAAACTAGTAACAACATTAACAAAATAAAAATAAACAATTAAAGATTTAATAATAATAAAACTTATAATAACAAAAACTATTACAATTATTATTAATATAATAATAAAAAATAAAATAAAATAAAAACAATAGTAATAATTTTTATTTGTAGTAGTAGTATACCAGTAGTAATGCTACTACTACTACCATTACTACTAAAACTAATTCAACTAATAATAATAATAATAATAATAATAATAATAATAATAATAATAATAATAATAATAATCATTATTATTATTATTATTATTATTATTATTATTATTATTATTATTATTATTATTATTATGTTAAGATTTATAAATATGATAATACTAATCTTAATGATAATAAAAATATTAATTATTATAAACAATAATACTAAAAGGATGAATAACAACAATACTATTACTATTATCAATACTTTTACTAAAACAACCACTACTGATAATGCTACCACACCAACTACTACTACAACAACTACTACTGCGACTGCTACTACTACCAGAACAACAACACCAACTACTTCTAATACTAATACTAATACTAATACTAATACTAATACTAATACTAATACTAATACTAATACTAATACTAATACTAATACTAATACTAATACTAATACTAATACTAATACTAATACTAATACTAATACTAAGACTAATACTAATACTAATACTAATACTAATACTAATAATAATACTAATACTAATACTACAAATTATAATAATAGTAATTAAAATAATAGTAATAATAATAATAATCGTAATAATAATATTAATAATAATACTAATAAGGTAGCAATAATATTATAAATTAATAATAATATTAATAATAATAAAACTAATAAGAAGAAGAATTAGAAAAACAAAAAGCAGAAGAAGCAGAAGGCGAAAAGAAAGAAAAATATAATCAACAAAATTACTACTACTACTATAACTACTAAATATAAAAATTTTAATATTAATATCAAGAAAATTAATAGTAGTATAATTATAATGATATCAATTTTTGGTAATGATGGGGATTTTAATAATAATAATATTTAAAATAATAATAATAATAATAAAAATAATAATGATAATAATAATAATAAAATAATAATAATAATAATAATAATAATAATAATAATAATAATAATAATAATAATAATAATAATAATAATGGCAGTAATACCAGAATTTACATTAATGACAGTAATAAAAAACTAATAGTAACAATAACTATAGTATTATTATTTGTAGCAATAACAATATATATAGATATGTATATATATATATATATATATATACATACATGTATATATATATATATATATATATATATATATATATATATATATATATATATATATATATATATATATATATATATATATATATAGATTTATAATGTCCATTCCTTTTTATTTAACAGTATTCTTATAATTATAATTTTCCTAATTATAAGAATATATAGATTTGTGAGTGAATCAAAATTGGTTTACATTCAAATAATCTCTTAAGACGTGAATAGAAGTCAGCTATACGATATGTGCTTCAAGAGAAATAGCATTAAAGGATTAAATCATTTGACTTTGGATTGAGGCGAGGTAACCCATGTTAGCCTAAGGGTTCAAGTCAGAAGTAAAATTATTTGCGAGTTATAATATTCCAAAAATAATTAATTTATACATAATAAGCATACATGAAATTTCAATCCCTGCTTTCATGACGAGATATATAAATGACAGCTGTGACCATGTTAATCCAGTGCTACGTTACATTTGTAGGCAAATAAATTCAGAAGACAAGCATTTTCTAATATTAAATAACTACTTGTGTTCTTTCAGAACTTAAACGTAAAATTCAAATTCAACAAAGGGGAGACCAAGATGATAAATCTACTCATAATTTAAAATTAAGATCTTTTCTTACTGAAAATATCTTTTTTTTGAAGACTGAAGAAAAATTTTCAAGGATAAATATATTCACGCAGTTATTTTCACAGAAGAAGACTTATTTAAATAACACATTTAGCTTATCTAAGCAATATGGCAGAATTATTCCCAGCCCTCACGAGTTGCTTTGATCAGGTATATTTAAGAATTGAACTAAAGTGTTGACACAATATCAGCCATATTAAAATGATTAAAAGAATATTTGTTGCACGGGTGTTGATAATAGCAACAATTTATACCAATGTTGCGATCTTGATGTGAATACCAGTCCCATTATATACATACATTTTTCAGTATGAAATATGTACCGTATAGAGTAGGAAAGGAGATTCATCCAGTAGACCGGTTTCGTACTTACTGGGAACACTTCACGTACTGTCCAGTGGTTAGAGCAAAATATTCCAAAACAGACGTGCACAGGTTCGAAAACTGTACGCAGAAAGTTCTGGAGAGTACGGGATGAGTTTTTAGTAAGGACAAAACCGTTCTACTGGATATATTGCTTTTTACACATTGTACAATGCTTAGTTTTTACTGACAAATGTAGGTAATTAATTTGCTAGATGTTTATATCAACAGGGGTAACTTGATTAAAGTATTTGTTATCACCGAACGCGAAATCAATGTTCATTTAATTATATTAATGTTCAATTCAATACAACTTTCCGAGGAGGAGTGGTGCCTGTAATATAATGACAATTTTCAGACGGTTAGTTGGAACTGAAGGTCTAAAGGAACGTCATACAAATTTCACCTAAAGAAAAGGCTAACCAAGACGCATTAGTTTTTAAATAACATAAAATTTTGTGTAGTGTGCACCAGGGTGGCTCAGTGGTTAGAACAACAGATCCCGAACAAGACTTGCTCGTGTTCGAGCCTTTTCCATGGAAAATTCGGACAGTACGTGATTTAAATAATTATTACCACCACCCGCGCAATCAATTATTGTTAAATTGTATTGCTTATATGTATATATGGCGAAAGCTGCGAACAGTTAATGTTCGTGACTGCATAGAAATTGTGCAGCCGACATTTCCAGTCAAGTTCAATTTATGCGAGGCAGCTAGAGGTGAGAGCCGCATATCTAAATTTGAATTCCATATATATTCAATGCGGTTTGATCCTGTATAGTCAGTTTGCCGTCGTACTCTTATGATGATCATGGAAGGTCGAAACGTCAGTGCCGTGACTGGCGGTAGTTTTGTTATGTTGTTCAAAGACTGGTTAAATACAATGGGATTGGTGTTTACTTCAAGCTCGCAAACTTGATTTAAATAAATAAATAAGTACGTGATGAGCTTCCAGTAAAAACGAAACCGGTCTACTGGACGAATTGCCTTTTCAACATTATAAAATGCTTAGTTTTTACTGACAAATTTATAATTGGATCATGATAGGCATCTGGATAAACTTAATTGTAATTATCGCCCGCATAACCAGTTTTCATTTAATTAAACAGATATGGCATATTCTATGAATTTTATTTTAGCCATTTTTATGCGTTTTAAACTGTAAATGCTGTGTAAATCAATTATGAAACAGTGAATAGAAGTGAATAGAAAACAATTTGAAAGGGCAGTTTAATTTTTAATTTTAATTCCCTCGAATAATATTCCTGGTTCGCTCTGTAGTCATTCTACAGGAAACCAATTGGGATATAATTCTTTAAATCTGACTGACGGAAGTTTCGATTTGTTGTGCGACTCATCATTGATTTAATAAAATGAGGTTTTCACGCACACTGTCCCCATTTTTACACCTAATATTTTGGTGTCAAATTCCGATCAAGTTTGTCAACGGTATGCATATTACGCCAAGAAATCTGACAAATATTAAGTCAAGTGGTGAACTTGGTTTAAACTTTTTCACTTATTAAGTTAAATTTACCAATTGATGTAATATATGTTTATAAACATTGTTTCTAATGTAAGAATGAAAAAAGTGACTGTAATATTATTAAAATGAGCATCTATATAATTTGTTTTTATTGTTATCGTTTGACTGCCCTAGTGCCTGTAACGTAATCAGTAATATTGGTGGCACTGGCATTAATATTATTGGTATAATTAGGAGTAAAAGAGTAATATTAATAGTAGAAAATGTAGTCATAGGTATAATAACAGTTATAGTAGAAGCATTAGCAGAATAAACACTAGTAGCAGTAATTATAGTTGTATAAGTAGTGATAGTAGTAAAATTATTATTCATATACGAAACAATTATGATACGAATAAATGTGTTATAGGTACGTTTATTAGTATAGGTTGTATGTAGTGATATAAGTAGTATTAGAAAAGTAGGATTAGTTTTCGAAGTGGCTGAAAAAGTTTTTTTAACTAACTTTCGACACTTAGAAACGAAAAATAATTTTTTACTTTATCGAAGGTCAAAATGTCGCAATATTCGAACCATTTAAATTTTTGCCACAGTGAATTGAAATATAATTATAATTAGAACCATTATTACTATAATTACTAACGCTTGCTCAATTAAAGATTTCCTATGAAACTGCACTAAATTCCTAGCTAATTTTTCAAAAATTTGTGAACATCTAGTTTAAAAGTCATATCTGTCTTTGGTATGATGCAGCTTCAAATTTCAATTTTGTTCTTTGTCCATGAATTGTGACTATTCGTGGTGAAAGTTTTATAAATTAACCTATTAATTTTTATTTCAAAAGTGTGTTAACATCTTGATTTTTCCCCCACAAATTTGCATGATTTTGAATTTGGCAGATCAGTAATAAGCTAAAATAGATTACATTATATTTTCATTTGTTTAGAATTAACTCTCAAAATGCTTCTTAAAAAATTGGTGAGGATGCTTATTTAAATTTAAAATAAGATGAAGAAACTTATTTTTCTTCTTTAAAACCAGACTTTAAGTAGGATTTCAAATTTTTCTTAATATACCCAATATAGGGGCTGCTTGAGCTAAAAAACCTTTCTAAAAATTGTATTTATTCACACGTCGAACAGTTTGAAATTACTGTGAAAGAAAAGGTTTACGTTTTTAGTTGGTTTGCCTGATGGATTAAAGATTTTATTCCAATCAGTTATCGAAAAAACACAAATTTTATTCTTTTTTTCTTTGGATCATCAGGCAACTAAATTTTCCTTCTAATAAGTTTACTCTAAATCAGCGTATTTAGTGTTATTTATTGCTTAGGAAATTTTTTTGTGAAAAAAAATATTTAAAAAAGTAATGAACTGTAATATTATGTAATATACTTGTATAAAAGAATTGATTCTTATAATTTTCTGGCATAAATTAAATATTTCATAAGCCGTAAATAGCATTTTGTTACTGGAACCAATTCGTCTTTATTGAACACCCTTCATAGTAAACCTGCAATGATGTTAAGCAAACATTGGTTGCGCGGGTGGTGATAACAATTATTATAATCAAGGTTGCGATCTTGATATAAACACCTGACCCATTAATTACTTTACATATGTCAGTATAAACTAAGAATTGTATAGTGTAGAAAACGCAATTCATCCAGTAGACGGGTTTCGTCCTTATTGGGAACTCTTCATGTACTGGCCAGAATTTGCCGCGGACAGGACTCGAACCTGGGCACGTCTGCAACCTTGATTATAACAACTGCAATGATGTTGTTTGGAATCCAACCACCCAGAAAGAAATACTGTTCACCAAAAAAACGATAGCAACGAATTTCATACATTTTTACGCCTTCTTTTACAAAAGAATAAATTTAAATAACGCCAGGTGGCATGTCATCGTTACGAAAAAGATGTTATCTAAATTGTGCAAAACCAGGACAGGCATAGGTTAGAGGTGATTAAGCGCGCTAAATGTACAGTTGGGATTGGAATTCGAATTTATCAGCGGATCCAGAATAATAACCGTAAATACTTGTAGAATAGATTTATTAATAAATTTTAAACCATGGATGGTGGTTCCTTTTTCATATTTAAAAAAAAAAAAAATGGTGAAACTAAATGCAATTATATATATATATATATATATATATATATATATATATATAGTATAGATTCTATATTATATCAGATTACATAGGTAATTCATCCAGTAGACTGATTTTTTCTTATTGGGAACTCTTCAACTGCTGTCTAGAATTAACAGCAGACACTTCCGCCATTAGCACGAAATCTGCTGTTTAATGATAGTGTTATGAGGGGCAGTTGTACATTTAGGTCCAAAGCGATGCCAAATAGACGTTACTTGAAGAAGCAACTGACGAAATCCTCACAAATGGGTAAATGATTGAATATTAAAATAAGTGCGCGGCTTCACTTGCGCAGAGGCTAAGTGGAAGGAAACTGAAGCAAATATGCCTTGGTCGAATAGATTCTCGCATGTACTTGACGAGTTCCCAATAAGGGCGAAAATAGACTACTCGATGAACGATATGTGCTATCATGTTGGTAATTTAATTTATACTCACAAAGTGTTTGAGATGGTATCTTCTATTACCCCTCTAATGCAATTTTTCTTCTCGAGGTGATATGGTGTCTGATCAATATTGACAGATTGGGTTTCTCCAGTTAGAATGTTACACGGTAAAGCAGGCTGAACAGACTCCACCTAAAAAAAGAACTGCTCAAATAACAAATATTCTTTTGAAATGCGAGCTTTAATAAAATTCATTTCACCCTTCCTATGTGTACAAACATTAAGAAATTTTATCAGATACAAGAAACATTTCTTTCTCATTATCTCCTCAAGTATCTACTAATGAACATATCTTTATATATAAATTGGAAAGCAAAACAAGATAGAAATATGTGAACATAGAGAGAGTGTGAAAAATGGAAACCAATCAAATTGCGTGCGTCACATCCAGTTCAAGCTTAATGCTTGTACGTGCTTCTTCTGCTTGCATAAATCCGGCTGCAATTTGTTTATCCATAAGGCTTCGTATGTGGCTAGCTCCCTTTTGTTTTTGCATTTAGTAATTACTTTGAATGCTACATCTGGTGAACGTACGTGCGATGTTTCGATGATGTGTTGCGCAATTGCAGACGTGTATTCAACATTTGATTTAAAACAGGCGTTTAAGTTGCAATGTTCTCTCATTCGAGTAATTAACCGTCTGGTCGATCGGCCTACGTAAGTTGATCGACAACTTGCGCATGTATATTGGTAAATAATATTTGATATCTAGCTAAAGATTTCAGCTTGTTTGCGAATTTGGTGGCGAATGGATAGACTGCTAGACTCAGAAGCCATAAAAATAATCACAAACAAGATAAATGAAATTTGACAACCATTGATTGCGCGTGTGGTTGCAAGAAATTATTTAAATCAAGTTTGCGAGCTTGAAGTGAACACCAATCCTTTTGTACTTAACCAGTCGTCGAACAACACAGCAAAACTACCGTCAGGATGTAAACCATGGCCTCACGTATTTTTTGAATATACAATTGATCCTAAAAGATAATGGTAGTCTGACAAAGGCAATGAATTGATAATCTTAATTTTCCAGATAATAATTAAATTTTGTTAACAACCTGTGAAGGAGATTTAAATGAGCCACTACATGGAGGCGATCACATAAAATAATATGAGACTGTTTTTGAGTCATGCTCCAAAAAATACAGTCGAAAATTTGTTGTCTGTTGTATTTTTTGTAAGCAACCTATCAGCCTGAAGAAAAGATAATCCATTAATATCATCCATTATAATATAAATTTTCATTTCAATACCATCTCCCCATTTAACGTGGTATCTGTTCGATAATGACAGATTGGGGATGGGTAGTTGGAGCTCTAGGACTAAATGGATGCTATATAGGCTCTACTTAAAGGAAAGGCTAACCAAGACACATTAGTTGGTATATAACTGAAAATTGTGTGTAGTGTGCGGCAAGGTCGCTCAGCGGTTAGAACACCATATTCCGAAAAAGACGTGCCCAGGTTCGAGCCATAACCGCGGAAAATTCTGGCCAGTACGTGATGAGTTTCCAATAGGGACGAAACCGGTCTACTGAATGAAATGCTTTTTATACTCATTACAAAACCTAGTTTATACGGACAAATGCATGCACGTATTGAGTCGAGTGTTTATATCAAGTTGACAACTTTGATTAAAAGTTGATCACCGGCCGCGCAACTAAAGTTAGTTTAATTATACGAATTTGGATGCCAAAAAGTAACTGGCAACTTTGTTCAACTCTTTTGGAGTTTACATATTTATACGCATGCACGCTGGCACCTAACTTAGGCGTACGGAAAAGAAATTTGTAAATAGACTTTACAAACATTTAACAAGAACTGTTTAAATCAATTTTGCGATTTTGAAACCAGCACCATTCCTATTGTATCTGACGAGTCGCACGAAGCGTCTAGGCAACCGTCATTCGTACGACCGACGGCTTCTTGCACGATTGTAAACTTGATTTATAGGTCTGTTATCCTCATCCGTGCGATCAATGATCGATTAATTCACAAAAGAAATTGAATTCAAATTGCCTGGCATCGTCGGATTATCAAAAATATGGGAAAATTAATTTAACAAAGTAAATATGGACAGCTTTACTAATTTCAACACGAAGCGACGGATGAGCACTTATTGTAGATGTTCGAAGCCGATTATGTCAGACAGCGAGCAACCGATAAAATGAAATAAAGTTCAGTAAACAAGATGGTAATACAATTTAAACAATAATTGATTGCGCGGGTGGTGGTAACAATTCTTTAAATCAAGTTTGCGAGCTTGAAGTAAACACCAATCCCATTGTATTTAACCAGTCGTCGAACAATCTTACAAAACTACCGCCAGCCGCAACGCACTGACGCGTTTCGACCTTCCATGATCATCATCAGAGTACTACTGCAAACTGACTATCGAGGATCAAACCGCATTGAATATATATGGAAATAAAATTTAGATATGCAGCTCTCACCTCTAGCAGTCTCGCATATATTGAACTTGACTGGAAATGTCGGCTGCACAATTTCTATTCAGTCACAAACATTAACTGTTTGCAGCTTTCGCCACATATACATATATAGGAAATACAATTTAAACAATAATTGATTGCGCGGGTGGTGGTAACAATTCTTTAAATCAAGTTTGCGAGCTTGGAGTAAACACCAATCCCATTGTATTTAACCAAGATGGTGTACTGACCACTAATTATGTTCAATTCAACACCACGTCACCATGTAGCGTGGTGTTTGTTTTAAAATGACAAATTAGGCATGGTTATTTGGTACTTTAGGTCTTAATGGATGTCAAATGGACTTCACATAAGTGAAAGTCTAACGAAGAAACATTATAAATTATGTGGCTGAAAATTGTGCGTAGTGTGTGCGCCTGGTTGGCTCTACGGTTAGAGCAACAGATTCCAAAGCAGACGTGCTCAGGTTCGAGCCCTTCCGCGTAAACTTCTGGCCAGTGCGTGATGCGTTTCCAGTAAGGACGAAGCCGGTCTACTGGATTAATTGCCTTTATTATAACGCACAATGGTAATTGTATACTGACAAATGTGCGTGCATAATGGGTCAGGTGTGGTTTTACCAAAATCGCAACCTTGATTTAAGTAATTATATAAGTTGGATCAGCAGTAGTAACTGCTCATTTTGACTAACACGAGGCTGAATACAAAGCATCTACAAAAACGCCATTCTTGTCAACATTGCCAAAATGCGAAAGTGCAAAAAAACCAGGAAAAAATATAACCTAGAATTTACATCTTACTTGTTTCTATCAGAGTTACACATATGCAGAAAACATGGAGCAATTTGAAAAGGCAGTAGGAGGCGTAGAGTTAATTCTTGCATGCAATTTCAAAAACAAATGATGACCGGCTTAAGCGTAATCTATCAATTGATGCATATCTGCTCTTGACATTACTTAGTTTTACAGTAACAATGAACTTTGCCTGTACAAAACTCGAACAAACAGAAACTCATTGTGGATTTGACCGCATTTTTCTTGTGCGGGACAATAGATAGCACTCTTAGGTCGGTAAAATCTTGAATTTTTATCTTTTTCAGTTGCTCTGCTTATTGGCATCGATTGATAGGTTCTCACTTGTCCCTTCATTTTTGAGCCTTTTATCAGCTGATTGACTGAAAATGACGTTTGATCAAGATTTTCCATTGTTCTTTGTCCAGTTTGATCAAGATTTTCCATTGTCCTTTGTCCGTTTGATTAAGATTTTCCATTGTCCTTTTTTCAGTCAATCAGCAGATAAAAGGCCCAAAAATGAAGGGACAAGTGAGAACCCATAAATCGATGCCAATAAGCAGAGCAACTGAAAAAGATAAAAATTCAAGATTTTACCGACCTAAGAGTGCTATCTATTGTCCCGCACAAGAAAAATGCGGTCAAATCCACAATAAGAAGGACAGCACTGAGCAAAATAAATCTTCAACTCACATGCAAACCATCATCCAATGAAGCCAAAAAAACTCGTACAACTACCGGCAATAAATATGACTAAGTGGCTTCAAACGACAGAGGACAGTTCTGGTTCATTCCGAGTATGCAGTGATTGTTTAATTGTGTTACTTATAAAGTTTTGGCGACAGATGTAAGAATATTAAACCCGTACTTGCATAGCTGGAATTTTCAATCAACTACATGACTACACTGATAAGTGCGGCAGACCTGATTTTTCATAATTTGTGTGGATATTTAGATTGATTTTCGTTGGAGAGAATGACATCTTCTTTTGATGACAGCCATGGTCACTATTAGCCTCGAGCATAAGTTATACTATCGTTGGGCACTTTTTTGAATTAAATCGATCAAGTGATTATTATAAGTAAATAATTTTGATTCGAACTGGTTACTAGTAACTAACTTATGTTATTGCAAACTAATGAGACAACTATATATATATATATATATATATATATATATATATATATATATATATATATATATATATATATATATATATATATGAAAATTTGTACACATTTTTATACGTTTTTTATCAATTTTATTCATGACTACCACCAAGGTGTTACCCAAGATAAATGAAATCCTGCTTTAGTCGTTGGATTGAATATGATTTCAATTAAAATATTTATATTTAACCAAGCAAATATGTGAAGCAACTGCCTACCAGGCTATTTCACATCAATGCCCATTCACCCAATGAAACTTTTGTTTGGTTTTAAATGAAAAAAAAACAGGTAGGACTGGTATAGAGAAATTATTTTATTATTGTTATCATTATTATTATTATTATTATTATTATTATTATTATTATTATTATTATTATTATTATTATTATTATTATTATTATTATTATTATTATTATTATTATTATTATTATTATTATTATTATTATCATTATTATTAATATTATTATTATTATTATTATTATTATTATTATTATTATTATTATTATTATTATTATTATCATTCTAACGGTGCATTATATCAAGTTTACAAACTTTAGCTAATCAACGATCATGTTTTGTATGTACCCAGTTGAGGAATATAGTGAGCTAACATCGGCCGCCGGTAGGGCTGCCTCTGGATGTTAGCGCGACTGGTTAAATAAATTTGGATTGGCGTTTATCTTAAACCTGCCAACTAGAATTAAATAATTTCCATCAAACGCGAGAACGCTTGCGCACACGCGCTTGCAAATCAACCCGCCATAAACCAACAACGAGGAATGCGAGTAAAACTGAAAAGCAGACGAGTTGCCATCCACCTAATCATGCGAAAACACGCAATGCTTATAAATGAAAGGTTGTGATATTTATTTGAGTATTTTCGAAAAAATGCACACACAATGCGATACATCCAGGGTAACAAAAACTAATTCCATTGCCTTGTACACGTTTAGTCGAGTTGAGTTCTGGCGAAAAAAATCATTTTGCCTGTTATTATTATTGTAGTCAAGGTTGTGATCTTGGTATAAACACCTGACCCATTACGTAAAAGCATTTGTCAGTCCAAACTAAGCGCTGTATAGTGCAGAAAGGGCGATTTATCCAGTAGGCCGGTTTCGTCATTATTGAGTACTCATCACGGACTGTCCGGAATTCGCCAATGTTTTTTAAAGTATATAAATATTCCTTTTGGCTGTTTTGTTTAAAAAATACTTTAAAATAAAATTATACCTCAGCTTACAAAGTATTTCTCTCTATACTCCAATAATAAACGAAATATTTGGACTCAAAATAATTGAAAAGTTGGACCAATCACGTTTCGCTAGCATAAATGATGTTTTCGTTCTAATTTATAACTGGAAATGGAGATCTCGTGCTCCTAAATACCGAAGCAAAAAGACAAAACAGAAAAATTAATTATTTTTCTTTAAAAAAATTTTCAGATCCAACGGCGACCACAACAACCACAGCTGCATTCACGACGACTACTACGACCGCAGGCATGTTTAATGTGCATTTATTTCGAAAATGGTTTTTATTTCACTTATCATTAAGTGGTTCGACACTGCCTATAATCCGAGGCCTGTCTTCCATGCATACATAATTCACCTTTTGCATTTCTAAAAAGAGATAAATTAAAATTGGAGGTAATTAATTGCATGACTGGGGACACAAATAAGTTACGTTAGTTTGAAATATTTAAATTGATCAGCACACAGCATAAACTCTGGTTGAATACAAGTACCGAAGTTTTTCAATACTTCCTAGTCATTATCAGAAAATAGCTTCGTATTCATTTATAAGGATAAGATACTAATTTATTAATTAACCTCTTTTATTTGTGTCCAAGTTGCGATTTTATCTTTTAAGCGTCAAAACACGTATTTTACTAGACTCGAGTTCCAGCTGCATACATTCTGTCCAGTCCCATTCAACGTTTAGTGCAGTTCCGAATTGTATTGATGAAAAAATACAAAGGTATTGTGGTTAAACATGGTGAGTGCGCAATTTTCAAACGGAATTTTTGTATTTAATTGCTAGTTTGCATAGAAAATAAAATGAAATCGAATACGAAAAGCTGAAAATCGCCAGAGATGCTGATGGTTTCTTCGAGGTTGGCATAATTGGTTTCACATGACATTAAGTTATAGACAAATGCCCAAATAAGATTGGCTTAGTGGATACTCTCAATCGATAAAATGGTTTCAGTTTCATGCGTTACACGAGAACCAGAGTATTTACCACTTGCAGTATAAATTTTAAATTGATTTTTATTTGTTACGTTTCTTTAATAAATTGATGAGGAGTATGTAGCTCTTAACTGGCCCAATGAGTTATTAAGAAAAATAAATGAAAATTTGGCACAAGAAATATATTTGAAAATTAAATGAGAAATAAAATTTAATGTTGTTAATTAATAAACCATGTTGGAAAACTACTTCGGGTTTCCCTTATGTCAATCAATACGTAGTCCCACGATTAAATTTATTGGGAATTGGCCTCGTATTATCTCTTTCAACTCAGAATATTCTTGAGCGTCAAGGTAATTCATCACAATTAAAATTATATATATATATATATATATATATATATATATATATATATATATATATATATATTATTAGACAGTCATTAATTGCTTTATTATATTTATTTTCTTTAGAATTTGACTAACCAACCTGTCAATTCTTGGAAAGCAAATTGGTTTGTCAGGATTCTAAAGAAAATGAATACAAAAAAGCAATTAACGATTCAATGTCTAATGTATATCCCAGACAATTTAGTGGATCGATTATTAAAAGGTGAATTAAACAGAAATAGACGTATTATAGGCCAGAAAATAAAACAGTCTATCTAAACATCTCATTTAAGGGGGATGCAGTTTCTCGAATGGAACAAAAGAAAGTTGAAGCAGCATTAACACGCACATTTAATGCAGCTAAACTACAAGTATTATTTAGTGTAACACACTTGCTTTTACCACAAATCAAAGAGAAACAGCCGTTAATGTCGATATCAAATATTATTTACCAATATAGATGCGCAAGTTGTCGATCAACTTACGTAGGCCGATCGACCAGACGGTTAATTACTCGAATGAGAGAACATTGCAACTTAAACGCCTGTTTTAAATCAAATGGTGAATACACGTGCGCTATTGCGCAACACATCATCGAAACATCGCACGTATGTTCTCCAGACGTAGCATTCAAAATAATTACTAATTGCAAAAACAAAAGGGAGCTAGCAACATACGAAGCCTCATGAATAAACAAATTGCAGCCGAATTTATGTAAGCAGAAGAAGCACGTACAAGAATTGAGATTGAACTGGATGTGACGCACGAAATTTGATTGGTTTCTGTTTTTCACATTCTCTCTATGTTCTCATATTTCTATCATGTTTTGCTTTCGAATTTATATATAAAGATATGTTCATTAGTAGATATTTGAGAAGACAATGCGAAAGAAATATTTCTTATATCTGATAAAATTTCTTTTTTTTTTGCACACAGGAAGGGTACAATGAATATATATATATATATATATATATATATATATATATATATATATATATATATATATATGTATAAATATATATATATATGTATGTATATATATATATATAAAATATTAGTTGCAATGAATTAAAATTATAATATATGGATTGTATGTGAAATTGAAATTCATCAAGAAATCAATAATGGTTGTTTTGTCTTTTACTTTAGTGTTCAGGAAATTCAATCTGAAGCACTGCCCATATCCAAATATTACCGAAATATTTTTAATGCCATTTTATCTGCCAAACAATATTTGCTGACAACAGCCAATTAATAAAATGTTGGGAAAACTATTTACATATTCATATCTGACTTCACACTGCTACCTACTGCGCTTGTGAAAACCAAAAGCCATTTCATTTAACTCGTCCAGAATGCTACATTTAGCGTTATTCTCTGGGGCATAAACATCTTCCCTTAAGCAGTTGGGCGTATCCATAATCTATTGGAGCTTTCATTTTCAAAATTTGCAAAGGATGTAATTCTCCCCATTACTTGGAACAGGCAAAAACCCATGCAGCTCGCATCCAACATTTTGGCTATTATAATTGAAGTCCCTCCGCTTACTCAAGAGAGGCTTACCTGGCTCGTACTGTCATTTTACTTGTGCTTTCCTCGCCGGGAAGAGAGACATGCTTTCTCCCCTGGCTTTTGCCCAGTTGGCACTATTTCTAGTGTCATTTGAATACTTCACGTTGGTCACCCGAGCTTTTGCCAGAGTAAAATCCGGTTCGCCTGCAATTAGCATTGTGACCTGCTCTTCGTTAAATTTTCCAACCAAGGTTTGTATCCGAGTGTAATTTTTGGAAGCCGCGGACCCCTTCTTTTGATAGGTGTTCAAAGATTCTGAAATTCGCCTCAGCCTCTGCACCGTGTTGTTACTGTTGGCGCACAGCCTGCTAAAGAATTCGGTAGAAATTAATATGCTCAACTTCTGCAGTAGAAAGTAAGTAATATTCGGTTAACTTCTCATGAAGTGTGTTTGTAAGAAATTCAAATGCAGTTCACGTGGCTTCGTGAGTAATAGTAAGAGCATCGTATTTAAATTTTGATGGCGATGCCATCCCATCTAAAAGAAACTGATCAAGTTGGTCTCATTTAATTAGTGCCCGAGAAAACATATTTGCATCTCCGACTCACTCTTTACTCGCTTGATAAAATGATTTCAGACAGGTTTGTGCTTGAATTTGGCTTGAGACTGGTGTTGTCGCTATATATTATAGAGGTCGTTATGTTCCCCCTACTCACAACCTACCTTATCAATGGTCCATTTTTCACTGAGTGTTAGACCCTTGTTTAGGGTGAGCGTGTCTTTGATGCTCCAAATACGCTAAAAACGAAAACGTGTTCTTGCTATGTTGTATTAGGTGTTGCACACCTGGTAAAAAAATTGTTTCCAATAAGACCATAAGTATTAACCAAACTCCGAGTCAATGCAAGGTAACATTTCATTTGAACATTCATTTCGTTCTCACTAGCGATTCATCAGAAGGAGCCCGTAATATGCCCTATACTCACAATATATTTTTATGCGGGGAATGTAGGACGATTGGACGATACAATCTCCTATACGAATGTGTAAACCTGCAGTAGTTGAGCTACCTTTATATAATTTTCTATCTGTATATATATATATATATATATATATATATATATATTAGATCTCCATAAAAAATAGTATTTAACTGTTATATATTTAAATGAAATATATTTTTTGCGAAACTGGATTTATCAAAGTTATCTTAACTGCGTTTTGATTAACGCAGATCAGGAACATTTTATATATTTAATTGAATATTGCAATCATTATCGCGAAAACTGATGAATTTTATCAATCAAAGCCACATCTTTAGTATTTCCCAGAGTAAAAGGTGTACAGAAGTAGTTGAAATTCTCAATTTTAGTGAAATTTTTCATATCTTGAAATCCAGTGTGTTTGTAGCATAAACCGACTCGGTAACCACTGTGTTGGTACGTTATACCGACACGGAAACTATAGTTACGATATCCGGTATTGACACAACAGTCGTAGTGTCTTGAGTGCAAATTAATTGTAAAATAAACACTTTTCATATTACTTTTATTTCATATCAGCCAATGAGCACCCTTATGTTCCCTGTTTTTCCAAAAAAACCATTATTTCACAATATTTAAAAACCAATTTAGGTATAATAATTAAAAAATTCTTTTACACAATACTCTATACACATGAGATAATACCTACGGTTCATGTTGACTTTGGTTTATCTTTCTGGTCACAACTGAACTAATTTGTTACTAGGTTCGCAACACCTAATACATACTTGCATATATATTAGGTCTTCGCAACAAACAGTATTTAACTTCATTATATAACAGTTAATTACTGTTTGTTGCGGAGAACTAATATATATGCAAGTATGTATTAGGTGTTGCGAAACTAGTAACAAATTATTTCATTTGTGACCAGAAGGATAAACCAAAGACAGCATGAACGGAAAGTATAATCTCATGCACATTCGTTTCGTGCTTACTGGCGACTCTTCAGTAGGAGTCGGTATTACGCCCTTTAACCACTATATATTTTGGTCAAGAATGTGGGATAATAGGACGGTAAAATCTCCTAAACGAATGTATAAACTTGCAATAGTGAAGCTAACATCATATAGTCTACGACAATGCGACTTCAACGCCAACTCACACTATATAATATATATATGCCGATTCTGTAAAAGAAACTAACACTATGGCTATTGTGTTAGTAACCGATACCAACATTATTGTACCGAAAGATACATGGTACTAACACTGTGGTTTCCAACTCGGTACATGGTACTAACATGATGGATATCAATGTATGCTATAGTACACCGAAATTGAGTATTACAACTATTTATGAACACCTTTTTCTCCAGCAGATCCATACACTCTGGCCTTGATTGATATCAGTTATGACATTTCGCGGTAAGCATTACATAATTCAATTCAATATATATCAGTTAAATACTGTTTGTTGCGAAGAACTAATATATATTCTAATATATATATATATATATATATATATATATATATATATATATATATAAATTTATATATTAGGTGTTGCTAACCTATTAACAAATTCTAATTCAAAACCAACCTTATCTTTGTCTGAGAGGAATTGTGCTCTATTAAAAGCATCATTAATTATCTAATTGTTTGGTAATTTTTAAATTTAGATAGCTGAACACAGCTGATTCTCATTAAGTTTTATTTTAGAGTGATTTGCCACTCGATTAGTTACAGCGGGACTAGACATAACTCTGGTCTGCCTATAGATGCCGAAATTTCTTAACAATCTGTCATGTCTGACCTGAACCTTTTTAAACTCTCAATAACGTGCTCTATCAGTAAATTCCAATATACATTTAGAATCATCCGCGTCCAAAAAGGAAAGTAACATAGAACGTATTTTAGTTTTCTCTCTAATCATTTCATATTTGCGTTTTTATAAATCATTCATCAATGTATTTATTATGTTCAAACTCAGCTCACGTTAAAGAGATCTACCGTTAGCATTTAAATGAAATGGTAGTTTAAATTTAAGACGCTTAGAAATTACGCAATATTTTAAATATATTTTAATAAAACAATTTTTGAAAAATGTGTGTTGATATGAAATATAAGGACGTAGTGGATTTCTACTATGTTCTAGGGAGAAACTGACTAGTTTCGGATCTAAAATAATAAGGTTCAATCCAGAAATACAGACTTGTGGATTATTATTCGAAGATTACAATGTTTCAGATATCAAGTTAGATTAGGTGAGAAAAGATAAAATCTTTTGCAAATTATCACTTGATTTGTTAGAAGTCTTTCTATTAAATTGTAACTTGTTCAAATAAGATTATTATTACCATATTTAAACGTTATAGCCTATAAAATTAAAGAACCATTGACAGCGCGAGTAGCGGTACAATTCCTTAAATTAAGTATGTATTAGGTGTTGCGAACCTAGTAACAAATATGTTCAGTTGTGACCAGAAGGATAAACCAAAGGCAGCATGAATGGGAAGTATAATCTGATGCACATTCGTTTCGTGCTTACTGGCGACTCATCAGTAGGAGCCGGTATTACGCCCCTTAACCACTATATATTTGGTAGAAGAATGTGGAATAATAGGACGGTACAATCTCCTAGACGAATGTGTAAACCTGCAATAGTGAAGCTAACATCATATAAAGTCTACGACAATGTGACTTCAATGCTAACTCACACTATATAATATATATACCGAGTCTGTAAAGGATAATAACACTATGGCCATTGTGTTAGTAACTGATACCTTTTTTTGAAATCGATGAGTACCGGATACTAAAACTATGGTTTCCGAGTCGGTACATGATACCAAACTGATTGATATCAATTTATGCTAAAGTTCATCCAAATTGAGAATTACAACAATTTCTGAACACCTGTTACTCCAGTTAATCCATACACTCTGGCCTTCATCGATATCAGTTATCACATTTTGCGGTAACCATGACATCATTCAATTCAATATTTAATAGTTAAATACTGTTTGTTGCGGAGACCTAATATTCATGCAATAACTGATCCTATCTACATCCTCAAGAAAAGATGAAATGCCGTTACGATTGCAGATAGCATCCGTGATAATTGGGTAAATAAATGTATAAAATAAATAAGTTTTCGAGAAATTGCTATGATACATATTTATCCGCAATATGTACCAAATGCAACGAATATACCGTCTGAAAAACGAAAATTGGTTTACATGGAATTCTTCGGCTAAAAATCGCAAACCGAAAAAGTAAAACGCAGAAATGTTCGTATTAGTTTTAAATAATAAATCTATTTTTATCATTGCTGCGACTGAATAAAAGAGAACAAATATCAAGCTTTTAATAAGTTTCTGATCAGAAGATGAAAATCTGAACGTCCGTAAAAAAGTTACATCAGCACGCCCCACACGAAGTGGCAAAGTCTTTAAGTTAAGTTTTCGAACTTGAGATAAAATTCAATCTTATTGCATCTATCCAGTCGAACAGCACGTCAAAACGACGCTTAGTTATATCTGCTGACACCGTTTGACATTCCATGATCATCATATCATCTCGGTAAACTGTTTAACAGAGATGAGACAGCAACGCATATAGAAAGTATGAGCAATAATGCATGCGTCCTCCACCGATATTAATATTGTACTATCTATATCTGTAAATTAAACTATTCAACATCCGTTAGTTTCATAATGTTATTCCCGTACGGTTTAAATCCACGAGTTCCACACGAGTATACAATATTTTAAGACTATGTTATTTCTGCCTGAAGTCGGAACCCTCAAATTAATCTATAAAACGATTCGATAATTGTTAACACATTCATTTTATATCCGTCTTAAGGAAAGTCTTGTAGTGTCGCAATGTTGTAAAAGAATCTGAAACTAATTTATCCAAGTCTAAAATCTGATTCGCTAAGCTCGCCAATAAAACTATTTAATGATCTTTAGAACATTTCTGTTAGTCAGTAAGATTAACATGATATCGTAGGAACCTAACAATTAATTGTCGCAGACCAACGCTTGATCCATTATAAACGCCAATATAACTAATCCTACTAGTGTAACAGCAAATGTTTCACACTAAAATGTATAAATATGTCAATTGTTGGTCTCAGTTAACTGTCAATATTCCTAAATCTGCCAGTATAACTATTCGAAAACAGCACCTTGAGGTTTTTTTCGACTTAGGATAAGTCTAGATGTTTTGCAAAAAATGTATTAATCTATTAATAAATTGTCTAATTTAGAAGCTGAATTACCTGAAACCATCAATATAACTACCTGCAAACAGTTGTCACCTTCATGTTACTTCACTCCTAGGGTAAATAAATAAATTTTAAACGAAAGTTTGAGGTTTCTACTTGGGTTGTCTCAGTCAGAATTCTCTTCTACTAAACAATTCTTGAGACAAATAGTAATTAGTTAATACATTTACACTATTTTTCATTTTTGGTAATCGAGGGTAGTTCACAAAAAGGTGAGAATCTAGAATAAATATCTCTCAGACAGATATCAGATCCCCTAAAACTTTCATAAATCTAGTCGAAGATAAATAAAACATTCATAATATTTCCATTCTAATGTAATTCTTGAAATTTCAGACGAGACTGTAAGAATTCTTTAAATCAATTTTGCGAGTTTGAGGTAAACACCAACCCCATTGTATTTAACCAGTCGTCGAGCAACTTAACAAAACTACCGCCAGTCGCAACGCACTGATGCATTTCGACCTTTCATGATCATCATCAGAGTACGAGGGCAAACTGGCTAGCGAGGATCAAACCGCATTGCATATATATGGAAATAAAAATTAGATATGCGGCTCTCACATCTAGTAGTCTTTGCATAAATTGTAATGTGACTGAAATGGCTGCACAAGTTCCAGTAGTGTAGTCACGGAACATAAGCTGTTTGTAGTTTCTGCAACACACACACACACACACACATATATATATATATATATATATATATATATATATATACATAGAAAATACAATTAAACAATACCTATTGCAAGGGTGGTAAAATAAATCTTAATTGTCATCCCAAGGTCTCATTTGCTAAATCCGTCAGTACAATGATTCGTAAGTCGGTAAAGTCTTAAATTCTTTACATTCCACCAAAATTAATGCGCGTAAAATCTTGAATTTCGCATGAATGAATGCTTTTCAATAATTACCTAACAAATTTGATCAGTAGAAATAATAAAACTGGTATTGAATTCAAATATCGTTCTACAATAATACACCAGTTTAAGGATTAAATACATTCATTAAATGACGGTTACAGCTTTAAAGGGAAATTACGACCGAATTATAATCTCAAATGTTTTAAACATACATATTAAATTACAAACCACTCTTAACAACAAGAAATATTGTAGCAGGTTTTGTAGTTTATGCAAGAGGTTCTGCGGGCTAGTGGTATATTTAGTGAGATAGTGTCCTCCTACCTATGCTTGGTAGCTGTTATTACGATCTGCGTTCATGATTAATCCATGGCCCTCTCCCGAAGGTGATGTGAGAAATCTCAGTCAAAATGTCACTTCTTTATTTAACACAGTGTTGCAAAGCAAAGATAAAAATCGTATAAAAGTAGTCACAATAAGCACAAAATATCAATCCAGGTTTTACGTTGTCACAATAATCCAATGTATGCTAGGTTTTGAGTGTTATCATAATAATCCACTGTACGCTAGGTTATTAGTGTTGTCATAATAATCCACTGTACGCTAGGTTTTGAGTGTTGTCATAATAATCCACTGTATGATAGGTGTTGAGTGTTAAATCACATAAATCCACTGAACTGTAGGGTTTCGGATAAATGATTGAGAAATACACAAAATATAAATCCAAAAAGTCTTAGCTGAACTGTTAGTGGTTATGTAAGTATGGTTAAAACACACAAAATATATAAATCCTGGCTTTGAGCGTTAAGTTACATAAATCCACTGCATGTCACCGTGTATTGCGCGCGGGTGTATCTTTTTAATAAACAAAGCCCTATTAATTAAAATTAAATTTTCAGTTCAAGAAATCTCAATTAAAATTGCTTGAGACTAACAGAGATTGTTGCTAAAATCCCAGTTACGAGAAATATTGTGTAAAACCAGATTTAGCCTATGTGACCTTAAAGAGAACTATATTTGTCAAAATTAAACTTCACTGGATGGTAATGCGGATCCGCGTGTTACATACACCCCCCGACAATGAAAATTAGTACACAATGACGGGGGCTTACCTTGCAGGAGGTGTTATGGCTCTGTCGACACTGATTCTGGTTCCTCCATATCTTGCGGCGGCTTGAGATAGCTTCAGCTTTGTCATTTATCTTCCAAATTATGTAATTCTGACGTCGATCGAACACACGATAAGGACCGGGCTTTGGTTTGGCTAAAATCCTGTTATCCAGGTCGTTGTTGACGAAGAACCATTTGCAGCTATCAAAATCTTTGTGTTTATAGATTGGACTATTTTGCTGACGTGTAGGACATATCGGATGATTCTGAGCGTTATACTGTAGGTAACTGCGAAGTGGAAACAGAAATGCAGGATCGTTCATCGTTATCGCAGTTTCAGAACGTGATCGGACTAGTTCGCCAGGCAGCCGTAGACATCCGCCAAATACCATTTCAGCGGAGCTACATTTGATCGGCTCTCGAGGTCTTGTACGCCTCGATAGGAGTACTTTCGGCTAAGCCGCAAGCCAATTTTCTTCTGGGCTGGCCTTGAGCGCCGCTTTCAGTTCCAAGTGTGGCCTTTAGACGAAACCATTTTCTCTAAGATTACGAACCGCGGTCACAGAGTGTTTGACACCATAGTATTTCAGTAGGACAGTAAACTCTTTGCAGAGGAACTGTGCGCCACGATCTGTTGTCACTTCAGCTGGAGCACCAAATCGAGCGAATCAATTGAGCTCTAAAGCATAACTGACAGTGTCTTGCTTCATGCCTGGCAATAGTATGGCCTCATACCATCGAGTGGTACGATCCCGTATTGACAGTAGATAGCGTATATGGTTCACGGCAGGTAAGATTACCAGATCAAATTGTATGTGCGTGAAACGTACTTTGAGCACTTGGATGACTTGTAGCGCCGTTTTCGTGTGTGCTCGTCAATTTGCATTTCTGACATTCTAAACATTGTTTTGACCACTTCTTGACATCTTGGCAAGGCAAGGTAAGAATCCAGTGTAGTAGTTCATCTTGCCCAAGAATCGTCGTAACACTCGAACGGTGGTTGGAGGCTGTAGATCTTGAATGGCACGAACCTTAGCAGGTAGAGGTGTCATGCCTTTCTCTGAAATTTGATGACCGAGGAAGTCAATTGGTTGTTGTGCAAAGACACATTCTTTTGCCATGAAGGCGGAAGCTGTAGTCTGCTAGACGTGCGAGTAGAATGTCAATATGCTGTATATGTTCGGACATTGAGTAGGAGAATAACAGAATGTCGTCTAAGTAGGGACTTACAAATGGTAGACCATGTAGAATTTTGTCCATAACGCATTGAAATGTTTGAGACGCGTTCTTAAGATCGAACGGCATATAATGATATTCGTGAGTGCCACCTCCTGTGAATCTGAGTGCATTATAGGATACGGAGTCTTTATCCATCGGAATTTGATAGTAAGCTTTCACTAGGTCGAGTTTTGAATACCCAGAATGACGGAGAGCAGATCTGAGTAGGTCAGCTGCATTTGGCAGGATGTATGAATCAGACTGTGTGCAAGAATTGAGAATACGCTAATCCCCACACACTCTGAATGTTCCGGGTTCACTCTATGGTACTAATACTCCAGGCGACGCAAATGGTGAGCTGGATCGTGTACAGATGCCTTGTTTTCGTAGCATGGCGAATCTTGCTCGGCGGCCTTATATTTGTTGGGTACCAATGGACGTGCTCTTGGAGGATGAGGAAGTGGTTTTGATAAGATGATACGATGAGCTGTGATGGCACGCTTCCTCTTGAGATCGGGCATAAAGGAGATAGGTTTGAAAATCTCTTCATGTCGCTTTGGAACTTCGTCCAGTTGTGGTACATGAGGAACTGGGGAAATTAGTTGTATGAATGAGATTGCTTCGGCGCGAGTCGTGTGTTTTAGAGCTAATGAATGCAGCTGATTGTCGGCAATGCGTATCTCTCGTGTCCTTGGACGAATAGTAAGGTTGAAATGTTCGAGCAAGTCACGTCCAATGATGTTTCTTGTCGTGTTGGCAATGATGAAAGGATAATTGGAACATCTTTTTGAGTTGGAGAACGAGATTGTGTGTACTCGTACCCCAAATGTCGCTATGATGGAGCCATTGGCGCAGGTAAGACTGCTGGTGTTGACAAGGTGTGTAGGTTCGAAATAATTGTGACGTAGTAAGCTTACATCTGATATGAATTTTCCGGGTTCACTCTTTGGTACTACTACCACAGGCGACGCAAATTGGGAGCTGGATCGTCTACATATGCATTGTTGACGTAGCATGGCGAATTCTTGCTTGGCGGCATTATGTTTGTGTGGTGCCAATGGACGTGCTCTTGGAGAATGAGGAAGTGGTTTCGATAAGATGATACGATGAGCTATGATGACACGCTTTCTCTTGAGATGGGGCATAAAAGAGATAGGTTTGAAAATCTCGTCATGTCGCTTTAGAACATCGTCCAGTTGTGGTACATGAGAAACTGGAGGAATAGGCTGTATGCATGAGACTGCTTCGGCGTGAGTCGTGTGTTTTAGCGCAGATTAAAGCAACTGATTGTCGGCAGTGCGTATCTCTCGTGTCCTTGGACGAATAGTAAGGTTGAAGTGTTCGAGCAAGTCACGTCCAATGATGTTTCTTGTCGTGTTGGCAATGATGAAAGGATAATTGAAACATCTTTCTGATTTGGAGAACGAGATTGTGTGTACTCGTACCCCAAATGTCGCTATGATGGAGCCAATGGCGCAGGTAAGACTGCTGGTGTTGACTAGGTTTGTAGGTTCAAAATAATTGTGACGTAATAAGCTTACATCTGATCCAGTGTCTATGAGAAATAATTCTCTAGAGTTTGCGTCACGGATGAGGAAGGATGTTGATAGTGGCAACTGGCAATGGGACTGGTTGCTGGCATTTGGGCGTTTGAAGCATGACTTGACTGGAGCCGTCGCTGTAAAGACAATAGTTGGATTGCGCTCTACCGCGAAAACAACGTGCTTCGAGCCATCAGACGTCGGGCGGCCAAAAATCCTCGAGTGGTCAGCCTCTACTGCCGCATAGGAGGCTGATCTCAGCAGTTTTCCGAAGCCCACATGGGCGGATCATCCTGCGTTATCGAAGGTGACCGCGCCTATTTGAACTTCGCGTCTGTGCGCGAGAATGTGCAGCCATTTCTGAGGCAATAGCGCGGTGAGTGGCCATAGCTGCTGTGATTCAAACACCACTCCGCCGGTAACTGTGGAACTGTGGAACTGTGGCCCGGCCTCTGGACGTCGACATCCTGGTGCTGTTTTGGGACGGTGGTCGACGCTGGTCATGCCTGCTCTGGTGGCATCTATAGTGGACGGCATCGACTGAGGCCGAATCTGGCCTGACGGTGAGGTTCTCGAGCAGGCTGATGAGGCACTCATTAGTGACATTAGTTTGGGATGATGATGTTGTGGCAGGTGAGCTGCAGTGGTGTTTCTTCCACCACTTGTCTAGACGTGCAGTACGTCGTCTTGCACTTCGACGGATTTGCGCAGAGACGTGGCCATCTCTTGGAGTGCCGGAGAAGCTTCTGAATGAATAGTCGCTTTAAGATCCCCTTGGGTAGGTTGAATTCAGAGGATTTCTGCTCCATCTCCCAATATAGCTCGGAATGCTTGCGACTACCTAGCGACATCTAGCTCATCATTTCTGTAAGCCTGTCTGCGCGATCTGGTGTCAGGCGCTGCTTGACGGCGCGTTGCAGGCTCTGCCATGGCTGCGAACATGTTCCCTCAATTTATTGATGCAGGATATCTTTTAGTCCACGTTTGAAAACTTTGGGATTGACTCCCAAGCCCTCAAAAATATTGAGCCCCCGTCTGTTATATTGGACACTTTGGCCAATAAACTAACATCGTCGATCCACTAGTGAAAGTAGTCTAGATTGAATTGGTATATCTTTTACTGGGTCCATGGGGTGGTGCGGCTTGTTGCTGAGCTCGCCACCGGGCTTCCTGCATTTCCTGAGCTGGACGTCATCTTGTGTGTGTATGTGTGCTGTTGAGTATAGATGGCAGTGTTACATCGTCCTCACCCGTCATCGAGTGGCTGTGTTCGAGAATTGTTATCTCGAGAGAGGGGGTCCGCTGTGATTTGTGGCTCAGGATTTGTTTTCTTGTGTGTTTTCCCTGCTTTACCGGAGTCATTCTTCCGTGCCATTTATCCGAAGTGCTTGGGCTAGCGGGAAGACTAGCGCCTGCTTGATATTCTCATAGGCTAGAGTTGCTGATTATTTATTTATAAGCTGTGAGTTCGACGAAACAGGGCAACATTTATGTAGGAGGTTTTGTAGTTAATGTAAGAGGTTCTGCGGGCTAGTTGTCTATTTAGTAAGGCTGTGGCCTTCTACCTATGCCAGGTTTCTTTTATTACGACCCGCGTTCATGATTAATCCCTGGCCCGCTCTCGAAGGTGATGTGAGAAAGCTCAGTCAAAATGTCTTTCCTTTATTGGACACAACGTTGCAAAGCAAGGATAAAAATCGTATAAAAGTAGTCGCAATAACCACAAAATATAAATCCATGTTTTGCGTTGTCACAATAATCCAATGTATGCAAGGTGTTAAGTGCTATCATAATAATCCACTGTATGTTAGGTTTAGAGCTTTATCATAATAGTCCACAGTATGCTTGATTTTGAGTGTTGTTATAATAATCTACTGTATGATAGGTGTTGAGTGTTAAATCACATAAATCCACTTAACTGTAGGGTTATGGATAAATGATTGAGAAATACACTAAATATAAATCCAGAAAGTCTTAGCTGAACTGTTAGTGGTTATGTTAGAATGGTTAAAGCACACAAAATATATATATATATAAATCCACTGCTTGTAACCGTCGTATTGCGCGAGGGTGTAACTTTTTATTAAAGAAAACCCTATTAATTGCAAATAAATTTGCTGTTCAAGAAATCTCAATTAAAACTGATTGAAACTAACAGAGATTGTTGCTAAAATCCCAGTTACGAGAAATATTGTGTAAAACCAGAATTAGGCTACGTGATCTTAAAGAGAACTATATTTGTCAAAATTGAGCTTCGTTTGGTTGTAACGCGGAGCCGCGTGTTACAATATAACACAAACAACAGTAGTAACAAATACAACTGAAATTGTTTCTGATAATAAAGTTAGAAGTACACGTACAACAACCGGAATGACGACGGAACCAAGCAATTCAAATATAAAATCCAAAACATCAAAAAAAAAGACAGTTACATACAGCTCATCGGCATAGAAGTTCATTAATAATTCTACTGTTTGACACAATTATAACAACATAAACAACATCAATAATTAATTCTTCCCCAACTGCTACAAGAAACAATATATAGTTTTCAAAGTCATTTGAAAAAAACTTTAAAAAATTATTTCAACGCCCTTTGCAGAAGAGCAATCAAATCGTTTTCTACCTCACATCCAGTAATATTTATATTGCCACAGAGGCAACAGGTCCAACAACAGGAGCAGAAACAACACAATCATATAGCTATGCAAACAGCAATAATTCTTCTTATTCTCTCTCAAATGCAACAGGTAAAACCAACGCCACAGCAACAACAACAGCTTCTACTCTTACGCAAAGTAAAACTTCTAATGTCCCAAATGCAACAGACTCATTCAACGGAACAGCAACAACAACAGACTCTACCGTTACACAGCTTAATAATACTACAGTCACAAATTTAGCAGACACAGCAACCGCAACCACAACAACAACAACATATACCCTTCCAGAGTTCAACACTTCAAAAGTCGCAAATGCAATAGACTCAACAAACGCAACCGCAACAACAACAGCCTCTACCCTTACACAGTTTAATACTTCTACAGTCGCAAATTTAACAAACTCAACAAACGCAACCGCAACAACTACAGCCTCTACCCTTACACAGTTTAATATTATTACAGTCGCATATGTAACAGACTCAACAAACGCAACCTCAAAAAAAACAGCCTCTACCCTCACACAATTTAATATTACTACAGTCGCAAATGTAACAGACTCAACAAACGCAACCGCAACAACAACAGCCTCTACCCTTACACAGTTTAATACTACTACAGTCGCAAATGTAACAGACTCAACAAACGCAACCGCAACAACAACAGCCTCTACCCTCACACAGTTTAATACTACTACAGTCGCAAATGCAACAGACTCAACAAACGCAACCGCAACAACAACAGCCTCTACCCTTAAACAGTTTAATACTACTACAGTGGCAAATTTAACAGACTCAACAAACGCAACCGCAACAACAACACCCTCTTTCCTTACACAGATTAATACTACCACAGTCGCAAATGCAACAGACTCAACAAACGCAACCGCAACGACTAAGGCATCTAGCCTTGCACAGTTTAATTCTACTACAGTCGCAAATGCAAAAAACTCAACAAACGCAACCGCAACAACAAGAGCCTCTACCATTACACAGTTTAATACTACTACATTCGCAAATGAAACAGACTCAACAAACGCAACCGCAACAACAACAGCCTCTACCCTCACACAGTTTAATACTACTACAGTCGCAAATGTAACAGACTCAACAAACGCAACCGCAACAACAACAGCCTCTACCCTCACACAGTTTAATACTACTACAGTCGCAAATGTAACAGACTCACTAAACGCAACCGCAACAACTAGAGCCTCTACCCTTACACAGTTTAATACTACTACAGTCGCAAATGCAACAGACTCAACAAACGCAACCGCAACAACAACAGCCTCTACCCTCACACAGTTTAATACTACTACAGTCGCAAATGCAACAGACTCAACAAACGCAACCGCAAAAACTACAGCATCTACCATTACACAGTTTAATACTACTACAGTCGCAACTGTAACAGACTCAACAGACGCAACCCCAACAACAACAACATTTGCAATTGCACAGTTTAATACTACTACAGTCGCAAATGCAACAGACTCAACAAACGCAACCGAAATAACAACAGCTTCTACCCTCACACAGTTTAGAACTACTACAGTTGCAAATACAACAGACTCAAGAAACGCAACCGCAGCAACAACAGCCTCTACCCTCACACAGTTTAATACTACTACAGTCGCAAATGCAACAGACTCAACAAACGCAACCGCAAAGACTACGGCCTCTACTCTTGCACAAATTAATACTACTACAGTCGCAAATGCAACAGTCTCATCAAGCGCAACCGCAACAACAACAGCCGCTACCCTTACACAGTTTAATAGTACTACAGTCGCAAAAGCAACAGAATCAACAAACGCAACCGAAACAACAACAGCCTCTACCCTTACACAGTTTAATACTACTACAGTCGCAAATGCAACAGACTCAACAAACGCAACCGCAACAACAACAGCCTCTACCCTTACACAGTTTGATACTACTACAGTCGCCCATGCAACAGACACAACAAACGCAACCGCAACAACAACAACAGCATCTACCCTTGCAGAGTTTAACACTACTACAGTCGCAAATGCAATCGACTCAACAAACGCAACCGCAACAAAAACAACCTTTACCATTGCACAATTTAATACCACAACAGCCGCAAATGCAACAGACTCAACAAACGAAACAGCAACAACAACACCCTCTACCCTCACAAAGTTTAATACTACTACAGAGCCAAATTCAACGGACTCAACAAACGCAACCGCAACATCAACAGCCTCTACAATTGCACAATTTAATTCTACAACAGTCGCAAATGCAACAGACTCAACAAACGCAAACGCAACAACAAAAGCCTCTACCATTACACAGTTTAATACTACTACAGTCGCAAATGCAACAGATTCAACAAACGCAACCACAACAACAACACCCTCTATCCTTACACAGTTTAATACTACTACAGACGCAAATGTAACACACTCAACAAACGCAACCGCAAAAACAACAGCCTCTACCCTTACACAGTTTTATACTACTACAATCGAGAATGTAACGGACTCACTAAACGCAACCGCAAAAACCACAGCCTTTCCCATTGCAAAGTTTAATACTACTACACTCTCAAATGCAACAGATTCCACAAACACAACCGCAACAACAACAGCCTCTACACTTACACAGTTTAATACTACTACATTTCGAAATGTAACAGACTCACTAAACGCAACTGCAACATATACAGCCTTTAGCATTTCACAGTTTAGTACTACTAGAGTCGCAAATGCAACAGACTCAACAAACGCAACCGCGGCAACAACAGACTCTACCCTCACACAGTTGAATACTATTACAGTCGCAAATGCAACAGACACGACAAACGCAACAGCAACAACAACAACCTTTACCATTGCACAGTTTAATACAACTACAGTCGCAAATGCAACAGACTCAAGAAACGCAACCGCCACAACTACGGCCTCTACCCTTACACAGTTTAATAATACAACAGTCGCAAAGTTAACGGACTCACTAAACGCAACCGCAACAACTACAGCCTCTACCCTCACACAATTTAATACTACTACAGTCGCAAATTTAACAGACTCAACAAACGCAACCGCAACAACAACAGCCTCTATCCTTACACAGTTTAATACTACTACAGTCGCAAATGCAACAGACTCAACAAACGCAACCGCAATAACAACAGCCTCTACCCTTACACAGTTCAATACAACTACAGTGGCAAATTTAACAGACTCAACAAACGCAATCGCAACAACAACAGCCTCTATCCTTACACAGTTTAATACTACTACAGTCGCAAATGCAACAGACTCAACAAACGCAACCGCAACAACAACAGCGTCTAACCTTAGACAGTTTACTACTGCTACAGTCGCAAATTTAACAGACTCAACAAACGCAACCGCAACAACAACAGCCTCTACCATTGCACAGTTTAATACTAATACAGTGCCAAATGCAACAGACTCAACAAAGGCAACTGCAACAACAACAGTATCTACCTACACACAGTTTAATACTACTACAGTCGCGAATGTAACAGACTCACTAAACGCAACCGCAACAACTATAGCCTTTACCATTGCACAGTTTAATACTACTACAGTCGCAAATGCAACAAACTCAACAAACGCAACCGCAACAACAACAGCCTCTACCCTCACACAGTTTAATACTACTACAGTCGCAAATGTAACAGACTCACTAAACGCAACCGCAGCAACTACAGCCTTTACCATTGCACAGTTTAATACTACTACAGTGCCAAATACAACGGAATCAACAGACGCAACCGCAACAAATAACAGCCTCTACCTTTACACAGTTTAATACTACTACAGTGGCAAATGCAACAGACTCAACAAACGCAACCGCAACAACAATAGCCTCTACCCTCACACAGTATAATACAGCTACAGTCGCAAATGTAACAGACTCAACAAACGCAACCGCAACAACAACAGCCTCTACCCTCACTCAGATTAATACTAAAACAGTCGCAAATGCTACAGACTCAACAAACGCAACCGCAACAACAACAGCGTCTACCCATACACAGTTTAATACTTCTACAGTCGCAAATGTAACAGACTCAACAAACGCAACCGCAACAACAACAGCCTCTACCCTCACACAGTTTAAAACTTGTACAGTCGTAAATGTAACAGACACAACAAACGCAACCGCAACAACAACAGCCTCTACCATTACACAGTTTAATACTACTACAGTCGCAAATGCCACAGGCTCAACAAATGCAACCGCAACAACAACAGCCTCTACCATCACACAGTTTAATACTACTACAGTCGCAAATGCAACAGACTCAACAAACGCAACCGCAATAACAACAGCCTCTACCCTTACACAGTTTAATACTACTACAGTCGCAAATGCAACAGACTCAACAAACGCAACCGCAACAACAACAGCCTCTACCCTCACACAGTTTAATACTACTACAGTCGCAAATGTAACAGACTCAACAAACGCAACCGCAACAACAACAGCCTCTACCCTCACACAGTTTAATACTACTACAGTCGCAAATGCAACAGACTTCACAAACGCAACCGCAAAAACAACAGCCTCTACCTTCACACAGTTTAATACTACTACAGTCGCAAATGTAACAGACTCAACAAACGCAACCGCAACAACAAGAGCCTCTACCCTTACACAGTTTAATACTACTACAGTCGCAAATGTAACAGACTCAACAAACGCAACCGCAACAACAAGAGCCTCTACCCTTACACAGTTTAATACTACTACAGTCGCAAATGCAACAGACTCAACAAACGCAACCGCAACAACAACAGCCTCTACCCTCACACAGTTTTATACTACTATAGTAGCAAATGTAACAGACTCAACAAACGCAACCGAAACAACAAGAGCCTCTACCCTGACACAGTTTAATACTACTACAGTCGCAAATGCAACAGACTTCACAAACGCAACCGCAAAAACAACAGCCTCTACCTTCACACAGTTTAATACTACTACAGTCGCAAATGTAACAGACTCAACAAACGCAACCGCAACAACAACAGCGTCTACCCTCACTCAGATTAATACTACAACAGTCGCAAATGCAACAGACTCAACAAACGCAACCGCAACAACAACAGCCTCTACCCTCACACAGTTTAATACTACTACAGTCGCAAATGTAACAGACTCAACAAACGCAACCGCAACAACAAGAGCCTCTACCCTTACACAGTTTAATACTACTACAGTCGCAAATGTAACAGACTCAACAAACGCAACCGCAACAACAAGAGCCTCTACCCTTACACAGTTTAATACTACTACAGTCGCAAATGCAACAGACTTCACAAACGCAACCGCAACAACAACAGCCTCTAACTTCACACAGTTTAATACTACTACAGTCGCAAATGTAACAGACTCAACAAACGCAACCGCAACAACAACAGCGTCTACCCTCACTCAGATTAATACTACAACAGTCGCAAATGCTACAGACTCAACAAACGCAACCGCAACAACAACAGCCTCTACCCTCACACAGTTTAATACTACTACAGTCGCAAATGTAACAGACTCAACAAATGCAACCGCAACAACAAGAGCCTCTACCCTTACACAGTTTAATACTACTACAGTCGCAAATGTAACAGACTCAACAAACGCAACCGCAACAACAAGAGCCTCTACCCTTACACAGTTTAATACTACTACAGTCGCAAATGCAACAGACTCAACAAACGCAACCGCAACAACAACAGCCTCTACCCTCACACAGTTTAATACTACTACAGTCGCAAATGTAACAGACTCAACAAACGCAACCGCAACAACAAGAGCCTCTACCCTTACACAGTTTAATACTACTACAGTCGCAAATGCAACAGACTCAACAAACGCAACCGCAACAACAACAGCCTCTACCCTGACACAGTTTAATACTACTACAGTCGCAAATGTAACAGACTCACTAAACGCAAGCGCAACAATGACAGCCTCTACCATTACACAGTTTAATACTACTACAGTCGCAAATGTAACAGACTCAACAAACGCAACCGCAACAACAACAGCCTCTACCCTCACACAGTTTAATACTACTACAGTCGCAAATGCAACAGACTCAACAAACGCAACCGCAACAACAACAGCCTCTACCCTTACACAGTTTAATACTACTACAGTCGCAAATGCAACAGACTCAACAAACGCAACCGCAACAACAACAGCCTCTACCCTCACACAGTTTAATACTACTACAGTCGCAAATGCAACAGACTCAACAAACGCAACCGCAACAACAACAGCGTCTAACCTTAGACAGTTTAATACTACTACAGTCGCGAATGTAACAGACACAACAAACGCAACCGCAGCAACAACAGCCTCTACCCTCACACAGTTTAATACTACTACAGTCGCAAATGCAACAGACTCAACAAACGCAACCGCAATGACTACGGCCTCTACCCTTACACAGTTTAATACTACTACAGTCGCAAATGCAACAGACTCAACAAACGCAACCGCAACAACAACAGCCTCTACCCTTACACAGTTTAATACTACTACAGTCGCAAATGCAACAGACTCAACAAACGCAACCGCAACAACAACAGCCTCTACCCTCACACAGTTTAATACTACTACAGTCGCAAATGCAACAGACTCAACAAACGCAACCGCAACAACAACAGCCTCTACCCTTACACAGTTTAATACTACAACACTCGCAAATGCAACAGACTCAACCAACGCAACCGAAACAACAACAGCCTCTACTCTCACACTGTTTAATACTACTACAGTGCCAAATGCAACAGACTCAACAAACGCAACCGTAACATCAACAGCCTCTACCGTTGCAAAGTTTAATACTACTACTGTCGCAAATTCAACAGATTCCTTAAACGCAACCGCAACAACAACAGCCTCTACCCTTACACAGTTTAATACTACTACAGTCGCAAATGCAACAGACTCAACAAATGCAAACGCAACAACAAAAGCCTCTACCATTATAAAGTTTAATACTACTATAGTCGCAAATGCAACAGACTCAACAAACGCAACCGCAACAACATCAGCCTCCACCCTTGCACAGTTTGATACTACTACAGTCGCTAATGCAACAGACTCAACAAACGCACCAGCAACAACACCAACTTCTGACTTTTTCAAAAATGTTACTCATTATTCTTCAAGTACATCATACGTAGCATCTATAGCTGCTTCTTTCCCTACCACTGCATCTACATCATCACAACTTAGTGCTTACTTGACGTCTACATCAATCTCATCTACCTCAGGATTTGGTGAAGTATCGTCAACATCTTCAACTACAAATGCTGTTTCGGAAAGTTCGTCCAAAATAGCTAATTCAAATCACACTAATATTACGGCGTCATGGACAACGTTTACTTACATGATGCACTGTATGTTATTTTGTGTATAATTTTCGGTTTTATTTTATTTAATATTTATTTATTGTATAAAAATCGAACTCATTGCCGTTTTTGACGTAGAACAGTTTCACTATTTACTCTGTTTCCAAGTTAATGTTTTCCCTGATATTGGTTGTTCCTATTCACTATTTGCATACGGTTATCTGATGAAGTTTAGCAAAACTTTGTAGAAGTATATTTAGGGTGAAAGGTGGAACTTGAAACAATCCCGTAGCTGTTAATGAATAAATCACGTATTTATAAAATAATTAGTATCAAATCAATTTGTTTATATTGAACAATATTTTGGGCCGAAATAAATATACTTTTAGGCAGTTACCCTTTGATACTTACCTTCAAATTACCTTTGCCCTAAATCTCTCCAATACTATAAACACAAAAAGTGCGCAAACTAATGTTCCTTGTATTTTAATCTCCAAAATCGTCAAAGGAAATTAAATAGGCATCGAAATTAATGATTGATGGCAGATTTTTGTGTTGCGTAACGTAATAAATTACATGTCGGAATGGTTTGTATTAATATCCTACAATATTTATTTTTTGTTTTGATAGAGCATGTCTTTCACTTTACTAAAAAGAATTATTTCTTATTACTTTTATGAATGAAGAAATACGAAGAAGAGTTCAAAAAATACACTTTAGTACACTTTTTTAAAGAAAATCGTAAAATAATCTCAGATTCGTTTGACATTATCATGAAATATGACAGCAATTATTTTAATAGGTGCTTTTGGATAAAATCTAGAATAATTATTTAGTAATTTGCAACTTCCATCATATACTCGAGGAAGACGTGATTGTTAATATACTCTTCTAATCAATATTTGTAACAGAAATCAAAGCGAAATCTAAAAGAATTATTCTATACAAAAAACGATACTACTATAAATACCAATAATAATTTTGCTATTATACTAATAATCTTGCCCTCGTAACGAACTAGTTCAAACAGTGCCAGAATGATAAATAAGTCTCGCGTACATTGAACTTGACTGGAAATGTCGGCTGCGCAATTCTCGTGCAGTAACCAACATATGCAACTAGGTAATAAAATTAAACAATCAATGATTTCGTGCGTGATGATAATAATTCTTTAAATCAAGTTTGCGAGCTTGAAGGAAACAACCATCCCATTTTATTTAATCATCAGAAGAACAAAGTTAAACGACGTACAGTCACAAATACTGCCGCATTTCAACCTGACACGGCCATCATCAGAGCATAACTGTTAAATACTGTTTTTTGCGAGGAACTAATATATATGCAAGTATGTATTAGGTGTTGCGAAACTAGTAACAAATTAGTTCAGTTGTGACCAGAAGGATTAACCAAAGGCAGCATGAATGGAAAGTATAATCTCATGCACATTCGTTTCGTGCTTACTGGCCACTCATCAATAGGAGCTGGTATTTCCACCGCCCTGTTATCCCACATTCTACGACCAAATATATTGTGGTTAAAGGGCGTAATACCGGCTCCCACTGATGAGTCGCCAGTAAGCACGAAACGAATGTGCGTGAGTTTATACTGTCCGTTCATGCTGCCTTTGGTTTATTCTTCTGGTCACAACTGAACTAATTTGTTACTAGGTTCGCAAAACCTAATACATACTTGCATATATATTAGTTCTTCGCAACAAACAGTATTTAACTGTAATATATTGAATTGAATGATGTCATGTTTACCGCGAAATGTGATAACTGATATCGATGAAGGCCAGAGTGTATGGTTTAACTGGAGTAACAGGTGTTCGGAAATTGTTGTAATTTTCAATTTGGGTGAACTTTAGCATAAATATATATCCATCAGGTTGGTATCATGTACCGACTCGGAAACCATAGTGTTAGTATCCGGTACTCATCGATTGCATAAAGGTATCAATTACTGACACAATAGCCATAGTGTTATTATCCTTTACAGACTCGGTATATATATTATATAGTGTGAGTTAGCATTGAAGTTGCATTGTCGTAGACTTTATATGATGTTAGCTTCACTATTGCAGGTTTACACATTCGTCTAGGAGATTTTACCGTCCTGTTATCCCACATTCTTGACCAAAATATATAGTGGTTAAAGGGCGTAATACCGGCTCCTACTGATTAGTCGCCAGTAAGCACGAAACGAATGTGCATGAGATTATACTTTCCGTTCATGCTGCCTTTGGTTTATCCTTCTGGTCATAACTGAACTAATTTGTTACTAGGTTCGCAACACCTAATACATATCATCAGAGTATTACGGTAAATTGACTAGCGTGGATCAAACCGCAATGCTTATGTATGGGAAGCAAGTTATATATGCGGCTCTCACCTCTAGAAGTCTCGCGTACGTTTTACTTGGCAGTAATTGTCGGTTGGCCAATTTTTCTGCAGTAACGATCCTTAATTTTTTGCAGCTTTCGCCACATAAATAATTAGGTAGTACGATTAAATACTCAGTGATTCCGCGTGTGGTGGTATCAATTTACTAAATCAAGTTAGCGAGCTTGAATTAAACACCAATCCCATTGTATTTAACCAGTAGGACAAAAAAGCTAAACTACCTTCCGTCACACATATTGACGCATATGGACCTAATAGAGTAATATGGTAAAAATGCCTAGCGAAGATTAAACGGCAATTCATTTGTATAGAAGGCCAAATTAGATATGCGGCTATCCCCTTCAGTAGCCTCATAGACATAATTTTTGGCTGGTCAGTTCTACAGCACTGTATCCATACAGTTATGCCGTCGAGCTATGATTATGTCTAGAGAATTTAAAAACATGTCCAAATGTGTGCTTGACGGTAGGTTTGTCATTTTCTGCGATTTATTACATACAACAGTAATAGTGTTCACCTCAGAATAAATATTGTTTGACACTAAAAACGCTGTCATTGATTGTTGCATAATATGACTGTTGCAAATACATAAAACTATAACAGAAAATTGAGCTAGTTCGTATTCAATCAATTAAAGCGCTATCTAATTACATTCATCTCAGATTATTATATGGCCAATTTATAAATAATGCCGAGTGAGACCTCATTCATTAATGAGATCATACATGCAGTCTTGTGTACGGTAAATTAATTTCTCCTACATACATTTGATTGCTGATAAATTATTTTATAAATGTGAGATGTTTAAAATGTTGCGATCATTCCTTTTTGTTTAAATCAAGTTTGCGACCTTGAAGTAAACTCCAATCCCATTAAATTTAGCAGTCATCGGAAAACATGGCAAAACTACCGCCAATTCGCACAAACTGACGCGTTTCCTCCTTCCATGATCATCATGAGAATACAACGGCAAACTGACTAGCGACGATCAAACCGCACTACATATATATGGAAAGCAAAGTTAGATATACGGCTATCACCTCTAGCAGTCTCGCATACATTGTTCTTAACTAGAAATGTCAGCTGCACAATTTCTATGCAGTCACGAACATTAACTGTTTGCAGCTTTCGCCACACACACAAATTAAATCTCTGTGTAACTTCTTCCATCACTGGTTCTATTTATTCAGTTTAAATATTAATTGTAAATTTGTATTAGGTGTTGCGCAACTAGTAACAAACTAGTTCAAATAGAACCAGAAGGATAAACAAAAGGCAGCGTTAACAGAAAGTATAATTTCATGCTGATTTGTTCGTGCTTACTGGCGACTCATTAGTTAGACCCGTTATTACGGCACTTAATACCCAATGGCATATATATATATTAGTTCTTCGCCACAAACAGTATCTAAATTTTACATAATTAATTGAATTATGTCATGATTACCGCAAAATGTGATAACTGATATCAATCATGGTCAATGTGTGTGGATTTGCTGGAGTAACGTGTGTTTATATATATTTGTAATTTTCAATTTTGTTGAACTATAGTATACATTGAAATCCATCGTTTCGATACCACGTATCGACTCGGAAAAAGTAGTGTTATTACCACGTACGTTTTCGGTACCAAGAATGTTTCTATCGTGTACTGACACAAAAGCCATAGTATTGTTACCATTTACAGACTTGGTATATATATATATATATATATATATATATATATATATATATATATATATTGTGAGTTAACTTAGAATTTGCATTGTCGAAGAATGTATATGAAGTTAGCTTTACTTCTGCAGGCTTATAAATTCATATAGGAGATGTACCGTCCTATTTTCCAAAATATATAGTGGCAAAAGGGCGTAATACCGATTCCAGTAAGCATGAAATAAACGTGCACTTTCCGTTCATACTCCTTTGGTTTATCCTTCTGGTCACATATGAACTAATTTGTTACTAGGTTACAAATACCTAATACACAATTTCATATATATTACTTCTCCGCCACAAACAGTATTTAACTGTTATATATTTACTGAAAATGTTTCAATTCATGTTTCCCATGTTTAGAATCGCAAAATATTATGCTCATTATTAGATTTAGCAACTCACTTCCTTAGTCAAATTAGTTAAATTGGTTTAAAATGTTGAAGAATTCCTGAGATCGCCAAAGCAATCTTTTAGCAAAACTAAAAAGCGGATCGATTAAAATAAAATCTTGTATAAATGTCACGCATGCTATGATAATTAAAAATTCTCAAGACCCAACTCTTAACTCGGAAATAGCAAATGTTATGAACGCTGTAAGATATTAGCATTATGAAAAACCGGTTATCAAACGCCATAAAATATGTGAATATCAAGTAAATTAATATAATCTTGGTTGATTATTTTATTATTTCAAGTATATAAAAGATAAATTTCAGCATGAATTTCATAAATTTTGTTATCTTTATTAATGTTCTTTTATTCATTCTACATCAAACTATTTTCTTGGTTTCAATGGCTTTAAATTCCCTTAAACAATAATTTATTGCGCGGGTGGTGGTAACAATTTTTTAAATCAAGTTTGCGAGCTTGAGGTAAACACCAATCCCATTGTATTTAACCAGTCGTCGTAGTTTTGTTATGTTGTTTGACGAATGGTTAAATACAATGAGATTGTTGTTTACTTCAAGCTCGCAAACTTGTTTCAATCAACTTTGTTGTAATTATTAAATTTAGAAAGCAACTTTATCATACCGTTTATCTATCACTCTAATAGTATTCTTTCTATTGTGCTTGGTTCATAATTCTGTATTCTTTTTTATTATAATCGTTTAATTTATTTAATTGTGTAAACATTGCATTGTTTTCCTAAACTTTGCTTAGTCAATTTAGTTTTATTTTTTCTTGCATGAAATTAGATACCGTTTCGTGAGACCTAATATATATATATATATATATATATATATATATATATATATATATATATATATATGCATTTATCTATTAGTTATTTGCACATTTAGTAACAAATAAGTTCAATTATGACCAGAAGGTTTATCGATCTGGTCATAAGTGAACACCTCATACATAATTACATAAAATTTTCCGTTGATTTCAGCTTTCTCAATACGTCTAAGTCCTTAAATTCTTGGTCAATATATCTTTCTTTAAACTTTTTCCGTGTATTACAATCTTTGTCTTACGCTTACTTTTTTCTGATTTCATTTTATTGATGGCGCTCTGGTCAAAATTGCTTACACATTATTCACACTGTTCCTTAATTGGAATGTGTTTTTTTCCTGAACTTCTAACATTAAGTAATTTTAATTTAATTGTATCCTTCCTGTGTGCAAAAACAAAAAGAAAATTTATCAGATACAAGAAACATTTCTTTCGCATTATCTCCTCAAATATCTACTAATGAACATATATTTATATATAAATTGTTTTGCTTTCTAATTTATATATAAAGATATGTTCATTAGTAGATATTTGAGGAGATTATGCGAAAGAAATATTTCTTGTACCTGATAAAATTTCTTTTTGTTTTTTCACACTGGAAGGGTACAATGAATTTTATTAAATCTCGCATTTCAAAAAGAATTTTTAATTTCATTTTTCCTATTTTTTTATAAACAAGATGCCATTTTATGGCCAATTCTTTATTATTATCGTCATTATGTTGTTTCTACAATAACTACAATAACCGTGGCATTCAAAACGAGAATTGATGTATCCTATTTCGTCTGCAACAATGGTCAATTTGCCAAACATTAACCGCACCAGCTTATATGTAGAAGACTCGGAGCTAATTCGAAAACTTGTGGCAGGGTTTATTAATTATATATAAATGTATAGGTGTTTGTCCGCATAATGTTAGCCATTTCGCTGCTTCATTCACTTGTCTAATCTAGGTAATTTCCTACTGGTAAACTGAGTCCTAAACAAGGGCCATTTTAACGAAAATAGCCTCAAGGGTATTCAGTGCAATATCACCCACCACCTCCCCCCGGAAACTGCCCTTGGACTCTGCTTGATCAATTGAGTGCCACAGCTCGGTGTCCAGTGGACGGGTTGCACGAAAAGGTAGTGTGCTTCGCGCCAATCCTCTCCATCTGATATGGACCATAACTGAGAGTGTGTAATGCTTTAGACTTCATCTTAGCCAATCTGACGTATTCGTCAGCGCCATTGCCATCGTGTTTACGTATTCGGACACGGCTTAGTCACTAGTTGACGTAAATAGTCTGAGTTAGTTTGTTTTATAGGTGTTTTTGTATATTAGATGGTGGAAAATTACCTAGGAGTTCTGGGGTTACGAGTTTGCAGGCAAAATGTAGCTGCACCTAATATACCATAATTAGGAAAGCACAGATTTTAACTGTTGATAAGATAAACCACATTGCTGTCTCGACAGAATTTGTCAGCCACAAAAATGGGGTTGTTACACCAACAGAGCGCTAGCTTAGTCGTAGTGTTAATCTAGTTGCGCTACATTACTGCCCAAGATTGTTTAATATGAAGACTCTGGTGCCACTGACTAAAATCCTACGACTCCAACTGCACTCACGAAACCGCAGGAAAGAATTTTTACAACCAGATCGATTATGCCAGCGTTCTTCTAGGGATTTTATAATTTTCACCGTTGTAGTTCATTTCAAAGATTCCAACTTGATGCAGTGTGCAAAAATTATCGATCTTGGTGTGAGAGCATAAGTCACACGGCTACGCCCCTTAGGTGACTGAGCCAACAATTGCCTATATAGAAATTGATTTTGTGCATTTCACTTAAACTAATTGGAGTTGTTTCTTTTCTATTTTGAGGTTTTCACAGATGGTATATTGTGCCATTTCGGCAGTAACCGCGAATATATTTTTGACCATGTACACCCAATATTACCTTGAATGCAAAATTTCGAGTTGGCGACGATAGCCGTTATGCCAAAGCGTTTCACGAGAAAAATCGATAAGTTCTGGCTTAGTGGATCTCGTGACAAATAATTGGGCTGTTTACTCTTCTTTTCACTAAACAAACCTATGTTGAAAGGTTAAAACCCTCTATTTGATGGAACATGTGTGGTTTGTATCCAAATAAAGATATTCTATTCTATTCTATACTGTTCTATATATGATACAGACAGCAGTTTGCCGATTTTTACCTGGCTGACATTTACTATGCACGCGGCATTAATAACCCGTTCTATTGAGACCACCATAAATGGCAATAGCAGACCGTCAACAATTCTGCTGAGAACGCTGCCTGCAGTATACTCATTGGCTTTCTTTTCAGTATTTAATGCACGCCATTAACCTGATAGTTTTGATAGGTAAAGTCGCCAACATCTAAAATTGCTTATGACTGCAGGTTGCACTGCTAGTTGATATGTATTTCGGTGACATTATAGACTTTTCCTGCTTTGATAATGATTCGACTAACATATTATCTGGACGTCCATCGGCTTTTGGAACTGCTCATCTGTCAAAATTGACATTCATTCTACTAGGAAAGTGAATATTGTGGCATCTTTAAATATTTTCACACTCGTAAACTTAGGCAGGATCTATTCAGTGACCGCCAATCTCGCGCGGCATCCGAAATAGAAAGTTGCCATGCCTAAAACACATCCGCAATTTTATATATTTGTAGGCTGTATGACAATCATGTTTCGGCGTAGCGTTTGAATTGTATGACAGGCAACAATCTGCAGAAACCGTGTGGCCTAAGAACCGTTCTTAATCAACTTCGTGTCACGTGTTGCAGTTTTCCGAAACCCCGTGCTCAATGGTCGACTAAATAATACAATCCACTTCATAAATTGTCATACGGGGCAAATTGGTGACAATTAACATCCTTTAATTCAACAGTTTAGACGACACGTTCAGACCACACGGTTCCGAGTAAATAAGGCTCTGGTCATAGAATATCTGCACCAACAATTTCCAACGGTCCTCCGACCGGATAACTATTTGTCAGTACCTCTGCTTTTTCTGTTTTTGCACGAGAATCCACTAACAGCTATCCGGCAGTAGGACGAGACCACACAGAGTTACGATTGAATACGGATCGGGCATTGTAACAGCATTTAATTGACTAAATACACGCACTGGTCGTAACGAGCCATCCGTTTTCGTAACACCAACCGGTGGAGCTTGATACACAGAAGAGGATTTTTGGAATTATTTGATTAGCCTCCATGAGATTTTTAGATTTGGCACCATCTACGACCAGAGGTTTAAAATCATTGTTTAACTCTAATCGTAGGTGAGATCGCTTGACGATTAGATCGTACCTTTCGGTGCAACATGACGGAGAGCTGGAGTACGATGATGCAGTAGAATTTGAACTCTTTCCACTCATTTTGTAACCCGCTCTTATTGCAATGCGCCAGACTTCTACATGTGGTTCGGATGAGGCAGAGTGTCTTTAAGTTAGTGAGGCATACACGCCTAGTTGTGCATAGAAAGGAATCTTGTTCATTTTAAAACAAGCCTCCGTGGTCACTTTAGAAGCCTGACAAATCTCCGCATTCGAGGGTGCTACACTATTAACGACCACGCCAAAGCAAGAAAATGAATTCAGTGTCAAATGTCATAACTATAGGCTGTCTGTTAATGCGTTATAAAAGTTTAACGCGTGGTACAGTTTCGTAGGCTTTTCCTCCATCGTGGACAATGGGATGCTTAGTTCAATTCAGGTTGTTATTAGTGGTCTGGTCCGTAGTTTCATAATGCTGATCTCCATTAGGCCTCTTATTTCGGAGAACACATCGACAGTCGATTAAAGAAATGTGGCGAGCTTAGTTGCAACCACGCATTGGCCACCTATGTGGGTAACGGTAATGAAATTTTTCTGTCTCATAAGTGGTTAGTTTGTACCAGTTCACTCTATAGATGCTTGTGTTTTATTTTAAAACGCGCTTTATAAGGCGTTTAAAATGGACAGCAGCAATGTCGCATCTCCATGTTGGTGATGTTGGTTGTAACCGTGGAGCCCTTGGCACTGCTCTGATGGTCATTTCTGCTGACTATTGTGAGGCTAGGACATTTCATTATAGACAAAGCACTATGTCTGGTGGGGTCGTCTATTTTCGAAACACGTCAAATATTGCGCAATTCCGGCTCCTATTGTTGAGTTGCCAGTAAGCACAAAACGAGTGTACACTGAAGGCAGAATCTATAAAAACCTTCAGCTACAATTTCGTTTATATTCGTCCTCATGTCTATCAATAAAAATAATGTTACTTAATTATTAGCCAACAGTTAAGTAAATAAATTGTACAATCCTTTCAAATTTAAATAAAAATGCAATAGTCAAGTATAAACACACACGTGTGGATGTTAAAATATGTTGATATGTGCAAATAAAAATAAATCTATTTATTTGAAGTTAAATGGCGGAATTTTATAATGTACATGCTATCAGTGTAAAATTAACTTTGGCCTTATTTCGCATCAAGATCGCAAATTTGATTAAAACGATTGTTATCCCCACTCGTGCAACCAATGTTTTTTTTATTATATAAATGTTCATTTCAATACCACTTCCCCATGTAACCTAGTGTATGTTGTATAATGATGTTGTAAAAAATTTGGAGCTTATTTGTTAATTTTTATTTTTTAAATTGTTCAATCTTCCGCAGGCTCCCGATGGGAGGAGAGTCGGAAGTGATTTTAGAAATATAAACGATAAAACGTGTGAGGATAATGAATATTATGATAGTCAAAATTGTTCATATAATAATATATTCCTACCACTCGCGCAACCAATGTTCGTTTAATTATATAGATATTTATTTAGGTGTTGGGCTAGTTTTAGAATGGAAGATTTGAGTTGGAAGCCGGACTTACTTAAGATCGAGCCCTGTCCGTGGCAAATTCTAGACAGCACGTGAAAAGATCCAAATAAAGACGAGACCGGTCTACTGGATGAATTGTCTTTCTACATTATACAGTGCCTATAATGGGACTGGTGTTTACACCATGATCACAACCTTGTTTTAAATATTTGTCATCACGCCCCCGCATCCAGTCTTCGTATAATTATATAAACGTTCAACTTTTCTTAATTGTTTGATTGTCTGCAAATCAATGAGCTTACCCGTCCAATGTATGCCGTGTAAATTATTAGACCTTTCCTAAGATGTGCGCCATTCTACTTTGCTTTCATTGATGATAATTCGTGCAGGTGATGACAGATGTCTTTTTTTACCAGTTTACTCAGATAAAAAGGAAATCTTTAAAACTTTATTTATTTATTTGTTTGTGTCCAATTATTTTAATTCTTGGTAATGCAAATTAGAGACCACGTTTTGAACGCAGACATAGCATTATTATAAAGCAGATTTATGCAAAACAGTTATAAAAGTCTATTTTCATTCTGCCACACCTTAATTATAGTCAAATATCTAGTACTTCATATGAGATTTTCTAAAGATTAAAACAGATATTGTGTGGCTGAATGCATACCTTGCAACATATAAATATCACTCAACAATTAATATTCAGTTTATATTGAACAAAGAATAGTTTATTATGGCAAACACGAGAAAAAAATAAAAAATAAACAGTGAATCTACACTCAATCGCGGAAGGATAAATGTTATTTTAACTTTGAATGAAGACGCATCCTATGAAATATTTACTGGAAGAAGTAAAACAGTGGTGACTACTCAATTACCCGTGACAAAAATGATGTTCATGCACACACACACACACACACAAACATATATATATATATATATATATATATATATATATATATATATATATATATATATATGATAAAAATAAAATTTAAAGATATGTGCTCTGACTCCGAGATCATTTTACATATTGCACAAATTGTGATAGACTGAAATTTTCCGCTTCTACCGAATATAACATTTACAGAAATCACACCCCAAAACAATAAATGAAAAACAGTTGAATATTAAGGAAGTACTCAGTTGCAAAATCTTGTTTCCGAAGTTAGATTAAAATGGATGCTTTACGTATGAGAATTAAAAAATAATTAGTTTAGGCCTGTTTTTCTCCTCTGCATTTGTGTTCTGTGTGTTCGGTTTGTTTTTGTGTAATTTATGTGTTTAATCCATTTTTTTAAATTTGCTGAAGTACCACATATTACAGTTGATTTGCGATATCGCGAAAAGGAAATGGCATTTGTGAAAGTGAGCTGTATAACCCTGCCATAAAAAGCTAAATATTTCTCAATTTCCACTATTAATGCAATGTTCATTCAAATTTTCACAAAATGTGACGGAAT
>JAQBSW010001757.1:0-52500 GCA_029291075.1 Eudiplozoon nipponicum | reverse complement strand
TTTATATAACAGTGTCTTATACAGTTTAAATAAACAGATCCGCTTCCAAATTCCTTCGATCGTTTATTGACTACATGATTTGAATTAGGCTGTCCCGGGAGCTGAAAAAAATTGTGGTCCACCTTTTGATCAGTCATATAAAATCTCCTGGTTCCGAAGCACACATGCCCGATGGTGACATCGTCGCGAAAGTCAGTTATAACATTCCACTTCACCAATTCACTTGACATAGATTATTCAACAATTTTTTTCAATGTTTCAAAAAGCGAAGACGTCAAAGCAAAAAAAAATATTTGAAGGAATCACGATAAATCTTCAGAGGTCGAATTAAACATGCAGAAATTTCACTCATATGGCATTCAATATGACCAGACTTAAATTAAAATTAAATACAAATTAGAAAGTGATAGCAATACTTAATGCATTGTATATTTAATCTAAACGAACGGGCCAGTAAATGCGGATTAGATCTATTCAATTGAATATAATTTTATTTCAGTTAAAAAAATATAAAATAAATATTTTAAACAATATGTTAATTAGTGTTCCCATTGCTTTACAGTGGATTCCGATATGCAAAACTGTAACCGAGATGAGCATTTATATGATTACATCAACTTTTGTTGCACAAAGGATACCGAAGCAGACGTGCCCAGGTTCGAGCCCTTTCCGCGACAAATTCTGGCCAGTACGCGATGAGTTCCAAATATAATGACTAAACTGGTCTACAATTCTTGGTTTATAATGACAAATGCATGTACATAAAGGGTGGGGTGTTTATATTAGAATCGTAACCTTGCTTAAACTAATTGTAACCGAGATAGAGGGATGTTGCGTCGCATCTAATGTCAAAAATGTTTGAAACTAAGTCATCACATTGCTTCCTAAACAACACAGACTTTCGACGCCCAAACCACACGTTGACATAACTATTTGTATTCTAGTACAGCTTGGTTAACACTTTAAACTAATATTGGTTGCGCGGGTGGTGATAACATTTACTATAATCAAGGTTGCGAACTTCGATATAAACACCTGACCCATTACGTATTTCCATTTTGTCAGTATAAACTAATAATTGTGTATTGTAGAAAAAGCAATTCATCCAGTAGACCGGTTTCGTCCATACTGGGATCTCATCACTTACCGGCCAAAATTTTCCGCGGACAGGGCTCGAACCTGGGCACCTCTGCATCGGAATCTGGTGCTCTAAGCAGTGAGCCGCCTTGCCGCACACTTCACAAAGTATTCAGTTATATACTAACTAATGTAACTTGGTTAGTCTATTTTTCCTTTAGGTGGAGCTCATACGGCATCCATTTAAACACAACGTACCAACTAGCCATCCCCAATCTGTCATAACTTAACAGACACTACACTACATGGGGAAGTGGTATTCAAATGAACATTGACATTATTAAACGAACCTGGGTTGCGCGGCGGTGATAACATTTAAAATAGTCAAGTTTGATAACTTGATATATTTACATTTTGTCAGTATAAACTAATAATTGTATATTGTGTAGAAAATGCAAATCATCCAGTAGACTGGATTCGACCTTATTGTGAACTCAACACGTATTGGCCAGAATTTGTCGCGGACAGGGCTCGAATCTGGGCAGGTCTGCTTCGGAATCCGGTGATCTAACCTCTGAGCCACTCCCGCCGTACACTACACACAATTTTAGCCATATTCTAACTAATGTAACCCGGTTAGTCATTTGTATTTTAGGTGGAGCTCATATGGCATCCATTTAGACCCAAAATTTCCACTAACCATGCCCAATCTGTCATTACTGAACAGACACCACATTACATGGGGAAGTGGTATTGAAATGAACATTTATATAATTAAACGAACATTGGTTGCGCGGGTGGTGATAACAATTATTATAATCAAGGTTGCGGTCTTGATATAAACACCTGACCCATTAATTACTTACATATGTCAGTATAAACTAAGAATTGTATAGTACACTATACACCACAGACACCACACTGCACGGCTGATAAGGGATGGTTAGTTGGAACGTGATGAGTTTTCAGTAAGGACGAAAGCGGTCTGCTGGATGAATTGCCTTTTCTACACTATACAATTCTTAGTTAATACTTTCAAATGTACTTTGTGTGTCAGGTGTTTATACGAAGTTCGTAACCTTGATTGGTTACCGCTTGTTCTTAATCTAACTTATATTTATTTAAATATCTCAAGATTGTCCTCCTATTTTGATAAGTTTCCTGGAAATTTTACAAGTAAAAGATTTAACTGTGACTAACATTGAACTAAAGTTTAACAATCTTATGCGCAATGGAATTAAATGAAAAACATTAAGTATACAGAACCTTCGATTGTGTTTAACAGCCGAAAACGTGACGAATGCAACCAACACCACCACAACTGCTACTATTACTACTGCTTCGACAACTACTATTACCACCACAATTCCTACTACTATCATTACAACTACTGCGGATACTACAACTACAACAACAAACACCACTAATAATACAACTATTACTAGTACCACTACTGCCACAACATCGACGGCTTCTACTACTACTACTAGAACTACAACGACGGCTACTACTTCCACCATCATTACTAATACTCCCACCACTACTACCACTACTACTGCTATCACTACAACTACAACTACTTCTACTACTACTACGTTTACAACTAATAATGCTACTACAACGATTAATTCTACTGCTACAACAAAAACTACTACAACTTACACTACAACTGCTACTACAATTACTACGACTAATACTATTATTTCTACGACTACTGCTGGGACTACTACCCCTACAGCTACGACTACTACTACCATTACAACTAGTACTACTATTATTACAACAACCACTACTACTACAACTCAGACGACTACTGCTACTACAGCAACAACTACTACAACAACTGCTACTACGCCTACTACTACTACTGCTACCAATACAACTACTTTCACAAAAACTACAACTGCGACTACTACTAGTACTGCTGCTACCACTATAACTAATACCAATACAACTACCACCAATACCACAACAACAACTATTACGACTACTTCCACTCCAACTACTACTACTACTACCCCAATGACTACCAATACAACTATTACTACAACCCCTACAACTACTATGTCCACTACATCTACTACTACTACAACAACTACTGCAGCTACCACTTCAACTACTACAACACCATCTACTACTGCGACTACTACAAATACACCAACAACTACACCTACTACTGCGACTACTACTATTATTACGACAACTACCACTATAATTAATACCACTCCAACTAAAATTACTACCACAACAACAACTATTACGTCTACTACTACTCCAACTGCTACTACTACCCCCACAACGACTACCAATACAGCTATTACTACAATCCCTACAACTACTATGGCTTCTACATATACTAGTACTACAACAACTGCTACTACTACAGCTACCACTACAACTAATACAACAACAACAACTACTACTGCGACTACTACTAATATTGCTACAACTAACACTACCACCACAACTCAGACGACTCCAACTACAACAACAAATTCTACAACTACTATTTCTACCACTACTACAAATACTACAACTAAATCTACTACTATTACTACAACCACTACTACTGCTGCTACTACATCAACTACTACTGTGACTACTAGTACTACTGCTATCACTACTACTATTAATACTACTACGACTACTACTACAACTACTACTACCACAGCTAGTACAACTACATCTATTACAACAAAAACAACAACAGCAACTACTGCTACTACTGCTACCACTACATCTAGTACAACAACAAATACTACTGCTACCATCACTACGACTACTACAACTACTTCTAATAGCACTACTACTAGTGCTACTACAACAACTACTGCTACGACTACCACCACTACAACAACAATTATGACTACTACAACTACAACCACTAGCAATAACACTAATACTTTCACTACAACTTCTATGACCACTACTTCTACTACTCCTACAAATACTACAACTACATCTACTACTAGAACAACCACTACTACTACTGCGACTACTAGTACTACTGCTATCACAACTACTACTAGTACTACTGTTACCACTACAACTACTACTACTACAATAACAACTACTAATAATAATAATATAACTACCACGACAACTACTACTACGACCACCACCACTAAAACTCAGACGACTACTACTACAACTACAACTACAACTACTATAACAGTAACTACTAATGCGACTACTATTACTACCACTACAATAACAACCACTATTAAAACGAATACAACTACGACTACTACTACCACTATAACCACAACAACTACTATGATTACAACTAGTACTACTACTACAGACACTAATATTACTGCTACCACAACAACTACTATACCAACAACTACAACTGCGACTACTACTACTGTAACTAACACTAATTCTACTGCAACGACTACAACCATTTCTACAACTGCCACTATTACTACATCTCAGACGACTACTACTACTACAACAACTACTTCAACTACTACTACTATTGCTACCATTACAACTAGTACAACAACAAATACTACTGCGACTACTACTACTACTAAAAATACCACAACAATACCAACTACTATTTCAACATCGACTGTTATTACCACTACAACTACTGCTGCGACCACAACAACTACTATGACTGCTACTGCTACTACTACAACTACAACTACTACTACAACATACACTACTACTTCTGCTACCACTACAACAACTACCACAACAAATACTACCACAACAACTACAACTACTACTACCACTACAACTAATACTACGACCAGTACAATTTCTATGACTACTACTGATACTAATACAACATCTACAACTACTACTACTGCAACAAGTACAACTACTACCACAACAACTACTACTACTACTGCTACTAGTACAACTACTACCACAACAGCTACTACCGCGACTACTACTACTACTACTACTACTGCTACCACCACTACTACTACTACCACTGCATATACTACTACTACTACCACTACTACTACCGCCACTGCAACCACTGCTACTTATACAACTATAACTACTATAACAACAACGACAATTACTACTACCACTTATACTACAACTACTGCTACCAGTACAACCACTACCACAACAACTACTACTACTACTGCTACCAGTACAACTACTATCACAACAGCTACTACTGCGACTACTACTACTACTGCTACCACCACTACTACTACTACCACTACATATACTACTACTACTACTACCACTATTACTACCGCCATTGCAACCACTGCTACTAATACAACTACAACTGCTATAACAGCAACGACTACTACTACTACTACTACTACTACTACTACTGCTACCAGTACAATTACTACCACAACAACTACTACTGCTACTGCTACCAGTACAACTACTATCACAACAGCTACTACTGCGACTACTACTACTACTACTGCTACCACAACTACTACTAATACCAATACATATACTACTTCTACCACTATTACTACCGCCACTGCAACTACTGCTACTTATACAACTACAACTACTATAACAACAACGACTACTACTACTACTACTGCTACCAGTACAACTACTACCTCAACAACTACTACTACTACTGCTACCAGTACAACTACTATCACAACAGCTACTACTGTGACTACATCTACTACTGCTACCACCACTACTACTACTACCACTACATATACTACTACTACTACTACCACTACTAGTACCGCCACTGCAGCCTGCTGCTTATACAACTACAACTACTGCCAACAACAGCGACTGCTAGTACTACCACTACTACTACTACTACTACCAGTACAACTACTACCACAACAGCTACTGCGACTACTACTACCTACTGCTGCCGCCGCTACTACTACTACTACTACCACTACTACTACCGCCACTGCAACCACTGCTACTAATACAACTACGACTGCTATAACAGCTACTACTACTACTACTACCACTACTACTACTACTACTGCTACCAGTACAATTACTACCACAACAACTAGTACTGCTACTGCTACGAGTACAACTACTATCACAACAGCTACTACTGCGACTACTACTACTACTACTGCTACCACCACTACTACTAATACCAATACATATACTACTTCTACCACTATTACTACCGCCACTGCAACCACTGCTACTTATTCAACTAAAACTACTATAACAACGACGACTACTAGTACTACCACTACTACTACTACTACTACTACCAGTACAACTCCTACCACAACACCTACTACTACGACTGCTACCAGTACAACTACTATCACAACAGCTAATACTGCGACTACTACTACTACTACTGCTACCACCACTACTACTACTACTACTACCACTCAATATATTACTACTACTACCACTACCTCTACCGCCACTGCAACCACTGCTACTAATACAACTACGACTGCTATAACAGCAACGACTACTACTACTACCACTACTACTACAACTACCGCTACCAGTACAATTACTACCACAACAACTACTACTGCTACTGCTACCAGTACAACTACTATCACAATAGCTAATACTGCGACTACTACTACTACTACTGCTACCACCACCACTACTACTACCACTACCACTCAATATACTACTACTACCACTACTACTACCGCCACTGCAACCACTGCTACTAATACAACTACAACTGCTATAACAGCAACGACTACTACTACTACCACTACTACTACAACTACTGCTACCAGTACAATTACTACCACAACAACTACTACTGCTACTGCTACCAGTACAACTACTATCACAACAGCTACTACTGCGACTACTACTACTACTACTGCTACCACAACTACTACTAATACCAATACATATACTACTTCTACCACTATTACTACCGCCACTGCAACTACTGCTACTTATACAACTACAACTACTATAACAACAACGACTACTACTACTACTACTGCTACCAGTACAACTACTACCTCAACAACTACTACTACTACTGCTACCAGTACAACTACTATCACAACAGCTACTACTGTGACTACATCTACTACTGCTACCACCACTACTACTACTACCACTACATATACTACTACTACTACTACCACTACTAGTACCGCCACTGCAACCACTGCTTCTTATACAACTATAACTACTTTAACAACAACAACTACTACTACTACTACTACTACTACTACTGCTACCAGTACAACTACTACCACAACAACAACTACTACTACTACTGCTACCAGTACAACTACTACCACAACAGCTACTACTGCGACTACTACTACTACTACTGCTATCACCACTACTACTACTACCACTACATATAATACTACTTCTACCACTACTACTACCGCCACTGCAACCACTGCTACATATACAACTACAACTACTATAACAACAACGACTACTAGTACAACCACTACTACTACTGCTACCAGTACAACTACTACCACAACAACTACTACCACTACTGCTACCAGTACAACTACTATCACAACAGCTACTACTGCGACTACTATCACTACTACTGCTACCACCACCACTACTACTACTACTACTACTACTCAATATACTACTACTACCACTACTACTACAGCCACTTCAACCACTGCTACTAATACAGCTACAACTGCTATAACAGCAACGACTACTACTACTACCACTACTACTACAACTACTGATATCAGTACAACTACTACCACAACAACTACTACTACTACTGCTACCAGTACAACTACTATAACAACTGCTACTACTGTGACTACTACTACTACTACTGCTACCACCACTACTACTACTACAACTACATATACTACTTCTACCACTATTACTACCGCCACTGCAACCACTGCTACTTATACAACTACAACTACTATAACAACAACGACTACTACTACTACTACTACTACTACTACTACTGCTACCAGTACAACTACTACCACAACAAGTACTACTACTACTGCTACCAGTACAACTACTATCACAACAGCTACTACTGCGACTACTACTACTACTACTACCACTACTACTACTACTACAACCACTACATATACTTCTACTACCACTACTACTACTACGAGTAAGATATTCATACATTTTTGTAATATTTTTGGTGTATTTTTATTTGAATATATATTTGACATTGACTATTATGCGATAATTATTCAATTGTCTAATATGCCTTTGCTTGTCTCTTTCCTCGGTAAGTGCTGCCATTTGAGTGTCAATTTGCACTTAAATGTGTTGAATGATGTTTTTCTGATAAATGTTTAATTTTTTTGACTCTGTTCGCCTACTGTAGTATGCCTATATCTCCGCCTGCGTCGAATTAACGTAAAACACTAATTGACCGACTTTAATGTGTGATAAATTGAGTGAATTTAAAAAAAACTGTTTCTAAAATAATCAGAAAGAGATTAATCCTAATATGACAATAAATAAAGTATTGATTTACACTTTAACAAGTACCACTAGCAGGTGTGCGCAACTCATAGATTTAAACAAAAGTATTTTCGCGTGGAAAACCGTTAGAGAAACGAATGTCAAGTCCGGTCAATATGGATCAACATGGAGTTTAAATCAGCCAGAGAGCCTATACACCTGTGTCTCGTGTTGCGTTACGAGTTTTTTGCATCCACTGTCTGCCTGATTTTGCCACATATTTCGACCTCCGGATGCGGAGGTTTTTTTTAATGGAAAGCAAATCACAAACCACTCTTAAAAGCAATATTTTAAGTGGAAATTTTAGTTTTAACTGCTCCACTTATACCTGTTGTTAGATCTATTAAGCGTAATTTATATTTTTACTAGGTAAGTGTATGTCAAATTAGTTTGTATATTTATCTGCATGTGTACACTCTTCGAAATGAGATTAAAGTGATTTAATAACAAATAATGACGACTCACTAGATCAGCGTACGTCATGCCTGTGTGTATGTGTTCTTGTTTGTTTTGGATTGAGGAGTAATCAATTACTGCTCGTGTACGTTTATCCCAGTGAAATGACAGCGATTTAGCAACATCTGACTAATCACTAGATAAGTGTATGCCACATCTGTGTGTTTGTGTGTGTGTGAGCGTTTGCTTAAGACGGAGAAATAATCTGGTACATGTAATTAACGGCACGTGTAACAGAAATTCAAATGAAACTAAAATAATAACTGTCATTTCCTAAACGCACACGTCAGACCTATTTTTACACGTACTATCCTAGGTGAAGTAATTACGTGTGGCATCCCAGTAAGGAGGGAGAAAGATACTGTGAATACAGTAAATAATTAAGAGTTAGCAAAATTAAATTAGAACCGGATAAAGTGTTCTAATAGAGTAGAAAATTAAAATTAAAATAAAAATAAAAAGGGGACATAACAGAAATTTAAAAATTACATGATAAAGGAAGATAATAGTAATAATGCGAAGAAAATTTGTTCAATTAGGTAACCATTTATTTCCCAGGCGGAAACAATGAAGAGAAGAATTTTGTTTTGAAATCGAGATAAAACCACTCCATTTTGTTTTTGAAAGTCAGAAGACATTGTAAATAGCTCCATCAATCCCACTTTATTAATTTTTTTCCCTTCGCATGGTCATCAAAATGGTTAACGATGCTCAGATTGCGATTTGTGTACGGAATATATTATATATCAGAGTTTCAGGCTACACTCATAGTACATTTGCAACCGTAAAATTAAAATTGTCAAACGCCAATTGGTGGCACACGTAGGTCGGTTAAAATCTGATTCTACTGTGTCTTAGGTGTACAGAATATATGTATTCACGATTGATGGATTCGCACTGGTCTCGTCACTCTTAGGCCTTCCAAGAGTGTACTGCTGTAGTACCAAAATTTGCCGAAATGCCGCTTACGATTCCGGCCGTCCTAACTCGATCCATCATCATAATTTCAATATATATATATATATATATATATATATATATATATATATATATATATATATATAAAAAGATTAAATGTACGCAAACCGTGTAGAATAACATATACGTCTATCAAAGTTGTCACAATTTTTTTCATTTATTTACAAGACGCACAGATGAGTCAACCAAAAATTCTTATAAAATTCACTCATAATAACACACCATTCCCGGATTACCTTATGTCATCCTGTGTGCAATAAAATATTGTAAGTGTGATTTTATTAAAACTATGGAAAGAAAACTATATTATCCTAATGCTGCCATATCAAAGTAAATAAATTAGAATCGTACAATAACTTAATTAATAAGGATAGGATAATGTAAGAGGTTTTTCCTGAACGTGAGAAGGGAAGAGAGAAAGAGAGAGAGGAAAAATACATTGTGAAGAAGCTAGTACTAGCGAAGTTTAGGACGCGATTGAATACGAGGCCTAAAATAACGAATCGCAAAATATTTAGGCACAGTTCCAATCGCACATACGTAATTTTTCCTTGATTTGTGTCATGATATTGTCCATTGTCGGGTCAAATGATCATTGTTGATGGATTAAACCAACATTGGTTGCGCGGGTGGTGGATAACATTCATTATAATCAAGATGGCGGTTTTGATATAAGCACCTGACCCATTTATTACTTACATATGTCAGTATAATCTGAGAATTGTGTTGTGTAGAAAAGGCAATTCATCCAGTAGACCGATTTCGTATTTATTGGGAACTCATCATGTACTGGCCAGAATTTGCCGCGGACAGGGCTCGAATCGGGGCACGTCTGCTTCGGAATCTGGAGCTCTAACCACTGAGCCACTCTGTCGCACACTACACTGAACACAATTTTCAGTCATACCCTAACAAGTGTAACTCGATTAGTTTATTTTCTTTTTAGGTGAAGCTCATATAAATACTTCTTCCTAAAGAGAGTACTAAGCGTGCAGTTTTGCGCTCACGGTCGATATTGCCATTAAATCACTAAATTGTCATGGTAACTAGCGCATCGTCACCTTCAGCATGTGTGTGTGTGTGTGTGTGTGTGTGCGCGTAAGTTAAAGTGTACACGAAGCAATTTAAAAAGCATAAAGATGACTACTCGTTTTGGCTCTGAACATTTGACGAGAGGTGATATTTATAGGAAACCAACAAGTTGGCTACATTTAACAATAACAATTGATCGCGCGGGTGGTGGTAACAATTCTTTAAATCAAGTTTGCGAGCTTGAAGTAAACACACCAATCCCATTGTATTTAACCAGTCGTTGTTGGGCAACTGATTAAATACAATGGGATTGGTGTTTACTTCAACCCCGGCAAACTTGATTTAAAGAATTTGGCTACATATGCGTGTTTTACAATACAAAAAACCGCGAACAGCCCATTGCCATAAATTGGGCAAAAATTGATTTAACAATGAATCTTGTTCGCATAACATTGCATTATTGCAAAAAGCGTCAACATTTGCGAGCGCATGCACACATTTCAAATGTTGTAAGCCAAAGTGATACAGGGGGGGGAGCGGCTGTGTAAAAAATCTTTGAACTGCAAAAGAAAAGCTCCACAAAATAAAGATATAGGAATCTGCGTGATTGGGCACTCGGAGCGTTTTATCGGTGGCAACAGGACTGTCAGGCAGGTGGGCTCATCTAGCCGTGCATTTACAATTGGATACCTACATCTACCATTTCGAGGCGAATTGTCGGTAGCATTCAATATAACAAGCTTATATCGAATATGGAAAGCCAATTATCCAAATTTTTAAATCAAGCCTCAACGTAAATGCTCGGTGAGAATACAATTTTTTTCGTAAACGATCGACTTACCAAGTTATCTCCAGAGCGTACATTCCACGCATTTGAATGTAATGCCAACAGACAACTGCTAGGTTTTATTTGCTATTAATACAGCATAGAAGTACAAATTTGTTATGCCAAATCCAAACAAATATAAATACATAGAACGGGAATTTTCGATTTTTTAACAGGATTCACAACAACAACGACAAGAACGACGACGACGACAACAACAATGACGACGACAACAACAACAACAACAACAACAACAATAACAACAACAACAACGGCAACAACAACGACGACAACAACAGCAACAACGACGACAACAACAACGACGACAACAACAACGACGACAGCCACGACAACGACAACCACGACAACGACAACGATGACAACACCAACCACGACAACGACAACCAGGACGACAACTGTATCGCCAACAACGACAACAACAACTACTATTACGACGACAACTACAACAACGACAACAACGACAACAACAACGACGACAACAACAACCAAAACGATGACAACGGCGATGATAACTACAACGACAACAACAACAACAACGACAACGACAACAACGACAATGATAACAACGACGACAACAATGACCACAATGACAAGAACAACGACACCAGCGACGACAACAACAACGACAAGAACAACGACTACTACAACAACAACGACGAGGACGACAACAACAACAACCACAACAACAACGAGGACAACAACAATAACAACAACGACGACGACAACGATATCAAGCACAACAGCGACAACAGCAACCACGACAACAACAACGACGACGACAACTACTACTGCAACAACAACCATAACAATAACACCAACGACGACCACAACAACCACGAGATCTATAACAACCACAACAACAACGAGGACAGCGACAACAACAACGAGGACAACGACAACAACGGCACTGGGAACAACAACCACCAGAACAACTACAACGACGACGGCGACAACAACGACAACAACAGCAACGACAACAACACCTACTACAACAAAAACATTGACAACAACAACAACGACGAAAGCAACGACAACGACGACAACTATAACAACAACGACAACAACGATTACGACAACAAAAACAACAACAACAACAACGACGACACCGACGATTACGACGACGACAACAACGACAAAAATAACAACAACAACAACGACGACGAAAACAACAACAACAACGACAAGAACAACAACAACAACAAAAACGACAACAACAACAACTACTACTACTACTACCACATTGAGGACAACAACAACCGCTTTGACTACCGTAGCGCGTGAGATAATCCTATTTATTTTTTCCATTAGTTTTCTGCTTAATTTCATTGTAGTGGTGAAAATAATTTACATAAGCTGCGGCTACTTGCTTGCCGCGGGATACATTACCTTTCTATAATCATATTTCTATCCAAATTTAATTTGTTTAATAACTAGGATGGCAGAAAAATATCCGTGCGACTCACATCCAATATAGTGCAGTAGAAGGCTAACTTATTAGTCTGCACCTGATAGACTTATTTCTCAATGGAGCAGACAATTACTTGACAAAAAATTGAAGTCAGACACAAACATGTTTTATAGTGGTTAACCGGTTCGTCTTCCAGAAAGGTGTACATGCGCTAAAAAAACGACGTTTAATAACCTGCGATACCTCTTCATTCTGAACACTTAATTGATTGATTGATTGATTGATTGATTGAATGTCGGACCGATAACTGTTTACAAAACTCTTCTATAACCTTTTGCCTCATTTTGTATATATGAAAAAAAAAGGTTGAGTGAATTTAATGCGATGGAAAATGACTTTCTTGCTAGACAGAGTACGCTTAGCAGAATGGTTTTTTGAATAGGGCCAGGTGGACACAACGAGGTCAGCGTGAACGAAAGAAGTTGAGTTGACCAACGACTTGTGTTTGTAATTTCAATTCTTACTCCATCATTCTTTAGCCAAATCGTCCTTACAGTCTGGGATTTACATTCTTGCAAATGCCTCTATGGTTCATTCAGTTTTGCAAATACCACCGCTTTCCAATTGTTTAAAATTGAAGTTAAATTTGTCGTTTAGTTACTTGCATTATTCATGGAATTAGAGTGCATGCATGATATTTTCGGGTCGGTTTTGTGTAATCTTTGAAACATTCACTTGAATAATGCTAAAATTCTCAACGCTGAATAAAAACTTGTTCGGTTAGGTCAAACGTGGTCACAAAGACAACTCGCCCTGTTTAATATAATAATCATTACACCACACACGTTTACATCGCCCACGTTGTGCAAGTCTTGAAAACTGAATTCCAATTTGACTATTCTGAAACAAACAAAATTAATTTTAAGTCGATTAAATTTTAATCACATTGCACTTCCCAAGGTAGAGCGTGTCTGTTTCTGTGATTGAAGAGTTCTCACTGGTCCCATCACTCTTAAGCCGTCCAAACATGTATTGATCATCGAATATGCTGTAGTACCAAGTTTTGCCGAAATTCAACTAACATTTTTGTCCGTCCTTACCTAACCCATCATCAGAACATTAACACAATATTCATAAAAAATCAACTTGTGGAAATTCCTTTAATCAAGCTTGCGAGCTTGTTGTAAAAACTTATCCCATTTAAATTAATCAGTCGTCGAACACCATAGAAAATCTTCCGCCAGTCGCACGCACTGACGCGTTTCGACCTTTCATGATCATCATCAGAGTACGACAACAAACTGACTATCGAGAATCAGACTGCATGGAAAGTTAAATAAGATATGCGGCTCTCACCTCTAGTAGGCTAGTATACATTGTACTTGACTGGAAATTTCGGTTGCAAAACTCACGGGAATATGTGAAAGCTCTTCGAAATAAACAATTACATACGTGTGTGTGTGTGTGTATCCTCGTATGAATAAACATAAGAAAACTTTGTGGATTAACATACACGCCTATCCAGGTTTTCACAATTTTATCATTACTTTTCAAGACGCGTTAAAGAATTAACTAAGCATACTTTTTCAATTTACTGCAGTAAGACTTAATCCCAGTCATGCGTAATCTCATCCCAAGTGCAATAGTTTATATATTTACGGAGAGAAAATGAAATTTATAAATATATCGAAAGAATATAATACTACTGCAGTGTTGCCAGGTCAGAGTAATTTAAAATATAATTGAGAAAATAAAACTTAGACGAGGACTCAGTTGGCGTCGACAGGCTTATGCAAGAACATTGTCTTTAGAGACAGAGAGTTGAAAAATGAAGCAAAGGAGTTAGTAAGACCGAAGAATTCGATAAGACTGAATAGGATTCCTACAATAACTAATTACGCACTTAAACCTAAACGATAAATTCCACTCGTATCCTAACTTTGGACATCATTTAGTCACTGTTTAATTGACACACACGTAATCCCACTGTGATCTGTAGTATGATGGTTTTCCTTGTCAGGCAAAATAGTCATTAATAACAAATAATAATTTATAATAAAACTAATTATGTAAAAGTGGAGAGTGTGTGGAATTAGGTAACAACAAATCAATTGCATTTATCACCTCCAGTTTAAGCTCCATGCCCGAACATGCTTTTTCAACTTCCTTAAATCTGTTGTGGTTTCAGTTTTTTATCCAAACGTAGCATTTAAGATAACTACTAAATGCAATATTGAAAGGGAGTTAGCCACATAGGATGCTCTATGGGTATACAAACTGCAGTTGGATTTATGCAAGCATGTTCACGCATTGAGCGTAAACTGCAGGTGATGAAAGCCATTGATGGGTTATTCCTTTATTTAGCCCTCTCTCCACGTTTACATTTTTCGGCTTTCTTTGGCCTTCCAATATATAAGGATATGTTCATTTTTATATATATATATATATATATATATATATATATATATAATGTCCATTGCCTTTGAATATTACGCAGTATATTTCTAATTAGGAATAAAACATTAATAAAAATGTGGATAATGGCCATTTATTTCGAGAGTACTAAACTTCGTTTTACAATCTTTCATTTATATACATTCTGGGTTTGCATTTGATTATGCGAGTGACATCAAATATGACTGGGTTTTACTTCTATTTCTAGTTTTGGCTGAATGCTAAATGTGTATGCGTTTTGTCTGTTTGTGTCTCTGTGTGTGTCTGTTTGCATGTAAAGGTCTTTCTCGCTGCATTGTAAAGTGACGTCTGACATCTGGCTATTCTTGTATTGATGGCTTGAGACTAAAACCAACTGTTCGCATTGTTAAATACTGTTTGTTGTGGAGAGCTAATATATATGCAAGTATGTATTAGGTGTTGCGAACCTAGTAACAAATTAGTTCAGTTGTGACCAGAAGGATAAACCAAAGACAGCATGAACGGAAAGTATAATCTCATGCACATTCGTTTCGTGCTTACTGACGACTCAACAGTAGGGGCCGGTATTACGCAGATTAATAACTATATATTTGGGTGAGGAATGTGGGATAATAGGACGGTACAATCTCCTAGACGAATGTGTAAACCTTCAGTAGTGAAGTTAACATCATATAAAGTCTTCGACAATGCGATTTCAACGCTAACCCACATTATATAATATATATACCGAGTGTGTAATGGATACTAACATTAAGGCTAGTGTGTCAGTATCCCATACCAACATTATAGTACCGAAAAGGTACATGCTACTAACATGATGGATATCATTGTATGCTATAGTTCACCGAAATTGAGGATTAAAACTATTTCTGAACAATTTTTCTGATTTTTCTTTATGTAGAATTTAGAAATTGGTCAAATTGACTGAGTTACTCGTTTCCAATATATGATCGAAAATAGCTGAATTTCCTGACGGTGCTAGGCCTTTGTTAATCAATTTCTGCCGCAAATGTTTATCCATTGCTTCTTCGTACGTGCAATATATGTGTTACCGCATATAAATGAGAATTTGTAGACTATGAAAGATTTGGAGAGAATTGGAAATTGATCTTTGACATCCAAAATCATGATTCTCTCTGTGCTTAATGTGATATTTCTACAGAATATAATGGTCTCGCTTGACATCTCATCCTTATTTACAAACATACCACTGGATAAGACAACGGCGATCTTGCTTGACCTGATTAAAATGAGTTTTACAATTTTCCTATAGACACCAATAGCATAAAAAACCTCATATCATCCTGTACGAAAAAGTTCAATTTACATTTGAATTGGTATACTACCGTCATATCAATGGTGTAGCTATGGGAAGCTGCATTGCTCCCCTCCTGGCAGATTAATACATATATCATAATGATAAAACGAGCCTAAAATGCATAATTGACCAGTGCGCACAGTAACAAAATGTATGTAGACGATATATTATTGTTCATCTCAGAAGCAGTAGACCCGTCCGAAATCCTCAAACAAGCCAAAGAAGCCGATCCAGACATCAAATTCACTCTCGAGGTAGAGAAAGACAGTAATTTCCCTGCCTTGACATCAAGCTCACTCGAAAAGAAAGTGGAGATTTGACACTGGTCATGCAGAGAAAATTCACTTTTACCGGGCAATACATTCACTACAACAGCAGTGTGCCAAAATCCTACAAAAGAAACTTAGTAAACAACCTGGCAAACAGAATCAGGAGGATCTGCTCTGAACACAAGACCGAGGAAGAACTGGGCTACCTGAGAATAATTTTGCTAAGGAATGACTACCAAGAGTGGTTCATTGATGTCAACATCAAACCAAGATAGATTCGCTCTAGAGAAGATACCGTCATGCAGGTTTTCTTAAACTTACCATTTAGAGGCGACGTACCAAAATCAATGATTGCACGGCCGCTGAATAGAATAACCAAGGAGGATTTTCCCAGTGTTAAAGTTAATATCACATTTAGCACACAAAAAATCATGAGGTTGGATGCCAAAGATCAATTGTCAATTCTCTCTAAATCTTTCATAGTCTACAAATTCTCATGTATGTGCGGTAGTACATATATTGGAGGTACGAATAAACAATTGATAAACAGAATCCAGCAACATTTACCACAGAAATATTATTAACAAAGGCCTGGCACCGTCAGGAAAATCAGCTATTTCCGATCATATATTGGCAACGGGGCACCCTGTCAATTCGACCAATTTCACAATTCTACATAAAGCAAAATCAGAAAAGTTATTATTTATCTATGAAGCCCTTTACATAAAACAACAAGCACCTGACCTTAATATTTAAAAGTTTCATCAACATGATATTCTTATCGACTGGCCAAGAATAACAAAATTCAACAACAATTTACTAGTATCCAGGCAAGACCAAACACGCCCTCGACCAGACTCAACAAACATTCAATCAGATTGGTAACAAGCTGAAGGGGAAAACAGTTCCACATACGATGACAGAAATTTCGAAACAGTATGAGCGTTCAACACTGCAATCCACACTGGCGTTGTTACCACGTGAAAAACATTTGCGCAACGAGGTGAAACGATCAACTATACTGGGAAAAATAGCACTTGTATATGTAACAGTGAACAATGCGCACAAATGGTTAATTCTCAAGCTATCAAAACAATAATGACAAGATCTCAGACATCACTTCGCAATACTGCGAGGAATGACCTTTACATGCAAACACGCATACACACAAACACAAACGCATACACACTCACCAACTAGTCAAAACAAGAAACAGCAGTAAAAACGAGTCAGATTTGTTACCACTAGCATAATCAATTGAAAACCCAAAATGTATAAATATGTATGATTGTATAAGAGATGATTAGTATTCACGAAATAAATGGCCTTTATCCACTTTGTTATTTGTGTTTTCCTAATTATAAGAATATATATATATATATATATATATATATATATATATATATATATATATAATTGAATTTAATTAAGACACATTTGTATCTAAATTTTCAGTTTGTAGTGAAAAGAAATCTTTTCAAGTATCAGACCTAGTAAAATTGTACAAATTTAAGAACATTTTGGCAGCTTATATCTTAAAGACTGTGTACACCTTACAGTTTGATATTTACTTGATAGATAATTTTGGATATTTTATAAAATTGGATGTTTAAATGAAGAAAAACTAAACTACATAAATAAAACCTATAAATAGTGAAATTGAGTGTATTGTGCGACATGGATAGCACAGCATTGGGAGTTGAAGTCTCAAAAGCAAATTTATCCTATTTGGTGGCGCAATCATGGAAAATTCTGGATTGTACTTGGCGGGTACCAAGTAAGGATGATACTAATCTACTTGTTTAAATAAATTTGCTTTGCTAAGCAATGTTTAGTTTATATTGCCCTCATATATATAATTAAATTCCTGGCATTATCATTCAAATCAGAAACTTATATGCTTACGTTTTTATTGATGCAACAGATTTGCGCCTCTATCGAGAACGACCACAGGGTGGTATGTCTTCAGCTTGGGGTATTGCAGTTGGACCAACTATTGATCAGTGGCGGACTTTCATACATTCACTTGACACACGTTATGATGAAGAGGCTGATTTGGCTACGTTTTTGGAACACGAATTACTACACATTGTAGAGGAGTCTCTCAAGAATGGCGAATTGAACACTCCCAATTCTGCAATTAACCCAAGAATGTTGTTGGCTCGCGAGGCTGCCGAGCTAGCTCGTCTGGCACCACAGTTAAACCGTGACAAGCAATCCTCCGCTGACAAGGCTGATTTGAATCTACCGGAAAATCTCTCATCTGTAAATATTGCGACGACAATATCACCAAGTAAATGCACTCCGGCTATTAATTACGCAGATATTAATGATACAAATAGCAATTGTAGTGCCAACAATGAAAATATCAATAAATTACCGAGCATAAGTGAACGTGAATATTCTACTCCATATTTCAACAATGTTGATTCGTTTCAAACTTTTAAAAATGACTCTAAATACGATGGTTCTGATGTGGAGCCCTCTTTAGATTCAAAACAAATGTCTTATGAAGGGAATGAAAATCAACAAAATGAGCGAAAACAACACGAAGACAATATTTCGCAGGTAAGTATTAGAAAAATCGGCACATTTTAGTGCTTTATCTTTTTAAAAGAAAGCACTTGGGATATTATTTGACATTGAAAAAGCATAAACACGACATACATAGCGAGAATGTTCCGCAGTTTTAATTGCCATGCTAAAAAATCAACGAGTTCCTGGATTTGGGCTACGGTTTTTACTAGATTTGAAATATCAAATATAGTGTCTCAGGAATGAAAATATTCAATAATTATTCCTATCTAAAGCATAAAATATTATCCAATTGGTTACATGGATAATGTTCAATAAGCTGTGTTCCATATGTCGACTTTATTGTTGACCGAGAACATACCTATATGCTTATATATAAGGATAGATTAACCTAGTAAATTACAGTTCGCAGGATCAAGTCGATATGCCAAAGCACTCATAAACAAACTGTCTAATCCTTTGAGGCAGGCGTCATGGGGATTTTAGTTGATGACGTCCAGATATGATTATATCCGCTTGTCAAAGTGTGCTTCTACTTGCTGCTGAAATCATTAAGTAATAAATTGTTGCAGTAAAACATTAATTCAATGAACCTCTTCCTAGGTTCACGGTGTCTGCTTCATGATAATAGAGTGAGGGTGAGCTGTTGAAAATTTAGACCGCAATCGCTTTCAAATAGGTGCCAAATTAAGGTAAAGCTAACCAACCAAAGCAGTTGTTGTATAACTGAAAATTACATTTAGCCTGCGAGTTGGCTGGCGAATTGAATAAACGCAAGGCTCCCAAACAAATGTACCTCGGTTCGGGCCCCTGTCCCGTCTTGCAAGTAACTGATGTATGGCTAATAATTACGAAACCAGTCTACTTGATAAACTTCATTTGCTAACATATGCAATGTTGATTTTATATTGATTACATATTCACAATGATCTTATGCCATAAATTTTTAATTCAATATTAACCTCCAGAGTTAAATGTTGCCTGATCTCTTATGAAAGATCGTGGGCGGCCAGTTCGAAGTGTAGATAGAAAGTGATTCCAAATAAGTTACAATATATGAAATGACTGACCAAAAATCAAAAGTTGGTGTATGGCTAAATATCACATGAATTGCGAGGCTTAATATGTGCAGAGAATTAGTGCAAAATTCCGAAGCAAATGTGCACCTGTTTGAGACCTTGTCGCGGAAGTTCTGACAAGTAGTTGAGTAGTGTCCAAGAAGATGAAGCAGCCAAATTTGATTTATTGCATTGGATATCGTATGCAATGTTTAATTTATAATAAAAAAAATATATAATAAAATTCGTTAAAATAACTACCATTATTTATCACTTACACAAGTGGTATGGTATCTGTACTTTAAGGAAAGATTGGGGGTGACCAGTTGGAAATTTAAGTAGAAACTGGTACAAAATAGGTTCGACGAGAAAGAAAAACTGGAAATACATGTATTACGCGCGTTTCGTGGCGCAATAGATGAGTGCCAGTCCTCAACGTATATATGTCCCAACTCACGTCCCATTTGCGAAAATTCTGGCATGTACATGATACGTAATTTTCTGCAGTGTGGTACAGTGGATATTGCCATCGAATCTCAAGATAATATGCCCTGATGTAAGAACTGTTTGCGGCCAAATTCTGTACAGTTCTTCAGGAGTTGTCAATAAAGATGAAAGCGGTCTACTGGATGAATTGCATTTGCAAATTTATGCAATGATTAGTTTATGCGGGTAAATTCATGTATAGTAGAAGTAGTGTTTATACCAAGCTTGCAACTGTATTTTAAACAATTGTTATCACCACCCGCGCAATCCACGATTGTTGAAAAATAAATTTGTCTGCTGAATAATGACAGATTTTAGGAAGCTAGTTGGAGTTTTAGCTTCAAATAGGTGCCATAAATACTCCAGATAAAGGAAAGTCAGAGTGGCGCGGTGGATAGAATCACAGACTCCGAAGAATATATGCCCCGTGTTCGAGCCACGTCCGTGGAAAAATTGCAGACATTACCTAGCGAGTTCCCATTAAGGTCTGAACCACTCATTTGGCTTAATGATGACATTTATATTTCCATATGAGTTGACTTCTTTTCGTGTTATATTTTGCACTTTTAATCAGGTATTATGTTTAATAATTGCGATAGCTTCAGACGCCAGTATATTTTTTCAGATGTTGATTTGTCGAAAATTGAAAAGTTATTGGTACCGGCAAAATGACTTTCGAGTAATTTGTGTTTACAAATTGATAAATGTTTTGCGGGAGTCGCACATTTTAATAAATCTTTTGGCGAAAATACCGGTCTATTCTTGTTTTATCTTCGAATATGTACATATACGTGCTACCTAATTTTAATCACAAGTTAGGATTTCATAATTGTTTAATGAAAATTATTGCTCTCCATTGTCGAAGTCATCTTTTATTTTTTGGTTAAATCAAATATGTTAACATATACGACAAGTTTGAAATTAGCCGTGTGTTATTTGCATGTGCCCCTTGGAAAAATGTTTTATGGTTCAATACATTCAGAGACATAAACGTTTTTCCAAACGAGTTGTTGAAAATTGAGAAAATAAATTGTGAATCACTTATTCTGGTTTCTCTGGAAAGGAGATTTAAATGAATCTTGAATTTATGAATGCTTAGTTGCTTTCTATACCTTCCAAATTCTATAAAAAAGTGCTCTTCTTATAAGACATAGCAACTGAAGAGTAGCCAGAGTGAGATTTTCGGTATATGCAAAGTCTGAGAATAAGCGCCTTTAGAAGTTGCAACCTATATTTTGTATAGAAAATTTATTTTTACATTTATTTTTATCTGAGTATTGCGTATTAATGACTTTTGTAGTGTATTCATAGGATTTCTTTGCATGTTGGGATATGCTCTATTGATATTACATTGTATTTCGATCTGTTTCTCATCAAGTACTATTCTTTAAATGTGAAAGGCGAATATCAGCCGCAAAATATGTGCATTTTATATTGGATACATCTTTTCTTTATTGATTATTTATTTTTTGACTTTAGAGTTTTATCATAGAGATAAGCCACTATGAATATAAAGTTAGACAACCAGTATCAATAGCCAAAATCTTCCTTGTTTGTATGTTTAACACCGAGTTTAGATAGATTTGAGAAATTGATGGCAATTAAAGTAATTAAATATATCTTACAGTGTAAAAGCAGCTTCTGTGTCAAAAATGTGGATTCACGCGACTGTGCCCTCCTGGGAATCGAATATGTGATATTTAATAACTCCTCTCTGATGGATTAAAATACTGGCGTTTGCAGCGCTATCTTTTAATAATATTTTAAATTTTGGAAGTGTTTGACCTCAGTAAAATATTTAGGCTCACAAACCGTTTTTCTCTATAATTAAACGAACATTGGTTGCGCGGGGGGAGGATAACATTTATTATAATCAAGGTTGCGAATTTGATATAAACACCTGACCAATAAACTAATCATTATACAGTGTTGAAAAGGCAATTAATCCGGTAGACCGGTTTCGTCCTTAACAGGAACTCATCATGTACTGTCCAAAATTTGCCGCGTAAAGGGCGCTATGTATGCACACCGCATTTTTATATCGTCAAACGTGAATGAAACTTGATCAGAATGTCGGAAAGAAAGCACCGTCAGACAAGGAAACATTGTTACCCACTCCGTATTTGATTATCAATAAAGACGTGAAATATTTCCATAACTTGAATTATTTTGTTTGAAATTCGGAGAAACTTATCAGCTACGTTATTGACTGCAAATTAGCTCATTGTTGAAATTTTCGAAAATCGAAATTAGTTTCAAATTTAATAATTTATCGTCAAGGGGAATAACACCGGAAGATTCCTTTAAAATCAACAGTAAGAATGTTTCTTATACTAACGTACTTTATTTAAGGTGATTTAGGGTACAAGAGGAAACATGATTCTTAAAGTCCTTATCTAATTATATGACGTTGACTGCTCGGGTGTACAAAGAAGTCATTTACAACAAATTTACAGAAATAAAATAAACGCAAATCCCAGTTTCTAATAAGTTTGATAGCCACAACTAAAGTTTTCTCTATATTATATATACATTAAACATTGTCAATATTAGTTAATTTCTCGTAATTCACTAATGAGTATTGAGGAATTACCTGATCTGTGTTGTGACTAATGCAGATAAAGTAATATTGATAAATCCAGTTTCACAATTTTTCATTCTCTTAAGAAATCGATTCGTTTTATTATGAATGACTCAATAATAGATGTCGATATATGCACGCAATTTCATATTGGCACATTAGGAAATGTCAAGCCAATTGTAAAAATGCCTATAAATCATTTTAACTGAAAATTTACACATTTCTTGAATTTTTAGAAACATCTCAATTGATGATTTGTAAACTATTAAGAAGAAACATGATAATTTTGGTGAGAAATATTTTTTATGTGGATGTCTGAATAAAGGTCATGAATAAAAATGTTTACTTGGGGTAAAAGCGGCATTATTGCCACAACAAAATATTGATTGTTCTTCTTTTAAACCATAATTATTTGAAGTATGCACCATAATAAATAAGAAGTGTTGATTTGCTTAAAACGTTCAGCCAATTATGCGGAGTACATTATATACCTGTTCATAGGCTGTCCTCGCTCTAATAAAACATATTTTAGTTTATTTAAACGATTAAATTTACTTTTACTTTTCTTTATGGCTTTCATTTTACACAATCGTTTTCAGCCCATAGAACATGCGGAACGTCAGAATTTGAACTTTCAAGCCACAAACGATCTATGCTATTCTGATTTAGATGGGAAAACTCTTATGTCAAACATAAAAGATCATTTTGTGTCCTCTGTGATTCAAGAAAATTACGAATATCTTTCAATGTGCAATGAAACGCAGCTGTACGCAGAAACTAATCCAAAAAAATTACAGAAAAACTTATTTGATTCATATCTTTCTACTAATATTAATACTGAAAAAGAGGGCCATACTTCTGATTTTAACAGCAATGACAAAATTGAGCAAAATAGCAAAAATATCAGCTCACCTGTGTGTTCACCTCTGGCCTTTGAAACCAACGAATGCGCTTCGGTTTGGAGTGTGTCTGAAAAACTCGGACTTAATTCCATTCAGTCCGTGCCATTCTCCGGGTTTGAGATTGTTTCAAGTCAGCTAGGCGCTAATTGCGCGTCTACAGCTTCTAGTCAGCCCAGAACACCAACACCACTGACTCCTTGCAGTCACTTGCATGTTGGAGCATGTTCCGGAGGAAATACCAACCAAAATTTATGCGGTCTAAGTGTAGTCAATACTACCATGAACATTTCAACAGCAGAACCACTTACAAGTCCAAACAATCATCAGCAAGCTGAAGTGGACTATTTTCAAGGTGTATTCGATTGCAACGTAAAAGTTTCCAAATCTGAGCTTGATCAAATTAGACATCGACTTGCAGCGGACTATAAAGTAGAAACTGTGCAGGCACACGGTGCCGGAATGACATCTGAGGCACTAAACAATGAAAATAGTATAACAGAATATATTGAAGGAAATACAGAAACTTGCAATCTAGCCAGACGCTTCTGTGCGATTTCAGCCTCATCAAGAAAACAGGATATTAATTGCTTATCTACTGAATTTAATGATAAGAATTCGCATGGTTTTAGACACAATAGCCAATTTTTGATCGGTGGAGATGGTCAAAATGACTGTTATTCACCGATCGTGATTTCTTGCGATGGTTCATTGCAAAATTCTGAGCTCAGTAAACCTGGTAAGTAAATAACTTTCTAATTGAATGAATATATGACTATTACAATTACCTTGATGTGTTCACTTTTGTAATATGTACACTTCGTGAGAAAACGTCTAAAGAAAATCATTTGATTTAATAAAGCAAACATTTGTGTGATGAATTCACGAGGTGAATAAAAATCTTAACCATCCCATTTGGTGTGTTTATACAATGGAAGGAAAACTAATTAAAAGATAGAGAACATTGTAAACTGTAGGCTGATCTGTTGATATCTCCAATTCAGGCCCAATACTGGCAGTTCATATTTTAACAGATAAATTTTCTAGTCTGTTTAAAAAATTTGTTTAGAATATATCAAAATATTAAATATTAAACAAAATCCTGTGCAAAAATTATTATTTATATTAATATATTTGTAAATATATTAAAATATGTCTCAAAATCTAGTGTCATTCTAATGACATGTATATACTGGTCTACATGTAAAGAAACATAGATTTGTCATGTTAGCTATGTTTGTACGTGTAAATTTTACACGAAGGTTTATTAAAAAACATTGGAAAGCAATGAAGTATGTGCATTTTTTGTTTGTATCATACAGCTGTTATATGCTGTGTGGCGTAGAACTTATTTTAATGGAGTTATATTGCTACGTTTTACACCAATTGGCAATATACATTGACAGATTTAAGAAAAGCTTTATAAGACAGATATTGTGCAGTCGATTCTACAATCAAATGTTTTTATCAGTTAAACACCCAGTGATTACGCGGGTGGGAATTAAAATTCTTTAAATGAAGTTCACGAACAGGAGACAAACATCGTTCAAATTTTAGCCACAAAACATGCATGAGCTTGGTGGTCATTTTTCTATTTCTCTATTCGAGACCACACTTGATTTAGCCATGAAACTTGGTAGCATCTAAAATTTATTACGTAAATATGCCTACATAACAAATATTGAATTTTCCCGACATCATACTATTTTTTTGAAATTAAATTCAACTGATCGTTCTCTTTTTATATTGTGCGACTAAAAAATAAAATTAGATTAATGCCTATCTCACGTAAGCGTACTTGATTAGAGGAAGTCAGAAAATTTGTTTTTTCTCATAACTAATGAGCCGTACACCCCGAGTAGATTGCTTCGCAGAGAGAAAATTAATTTTCATTAAGCTTTGTGTTTCTGCGATCCCGACTCCAATTTTGGTACTTTTCATTGAAAGCTACAGCTCCAGAGAGAGCTCGAACCAGTATGATAGGTTTAAATAAATGGTTTACAGGCGCAATCATTACTCCCATTATTTCTGGCGCTTTTCACTTTTTCTGTGAACAAAATTCTTTACAGTTTATGGTGGAAATATTTTTTTCTATCATTTCGTGCATGCAAAATGAAATATATTTAAATTAACTTATGAAAGTATTTGAAGATGATTCAATTTGCACCTGGTAATTGGCTGATAAAGCCCATTGACTGATCGCAGTCGTTTATAATTTGATTCGCACATAAAACGGTTTAATTCTGTCAAAAATTCACCGATCAGCCTATTTCTTCGTTCCACATTTGTAACTCGATGTTTATAGCTAGAATCAGGGTTTACAGTAAACTTACTGCGCATCCGTTCATCGAGCATCCGTTTGCCACAGGACCATTAGAGACTTTGTTACATTTAAAATTTAACATAAGTTATTATAGTAAAAATACAGGTATTTGTATCTCTGTGACAATTGAAGCCATCTAACGAACCAAACACACACAGCATATTTGCAAACCAGACTAGTAATCTCTTTTGTAAGGTATTTGCGCCAAAGGATCGTGGTTCATTTTAATAAATATTTCTTCCACGTCAAAATAGATTTTCAAAGCACATACACCCGAAGAGATTTTCTCCGTTTTATTTTTTGGATGGTATTTGGCGATAATTTTACGGCTGTCTTCATCAAGATCTGCGCTGTTTGTTCTAACACAACCAATAACCGCCAACGTAAACGGACAACAACCATATCAAATATCTACCCCGGTTGAATGATTATTATTATTTCAGACACTTGGGGATGAGCTAGTGATAGATTTAATTATACATATGGTGCCGTCATAAATTGAACATTTCATCAAAATATGGTTTTTGACCTCATTGGGCAATGGTCAATTATTTGAATGCGTTACATCGATCGTGCTCGGAATGGAGCATATTGGCTTCACAATACGTCAATTCGTCTGCTGCATAAACACAGCGGTGCACTACATGCAATGTTCAGTTTTATAACAACAATTGTTGGTTTTTCAGTCATTTTGTAAGTTGAGCCTGTTTGGGGTCGCTTTCATTCCAAAATTCCAACTTTCCATCTACGTTTTATTATAGAAGAATTGACACCATGTCATTTGTCGGTGTTATATTAAATTAAGGTACTAACATAGGATTATATATATATATATATATATATATATATATATATATATATATTCAGTAAAAATTAACGATTGCGTAGAACAGCCATTGAAATTCATTACCTAGATTGGTTTCGTTCTAATCTGGCACTCATAAAGTATTTTGAGACACACTGCATTCGAGTACGGACAGGGGCACAGTAGTTTTGGAAACTATACACTCAATTGCTGCGCAATAATGCAATATGCATTATATGCCTATATTTTGAGGCTTTTTGACAATGCTTTTGACACAATCATTCATCGTCATCATACTTATCATGCACAAAAATACAAAACTCACTAGTAAATAATGTTTTACTTCCATATAAAGATAAGATATCTAACAAAATGCAAGAAAAAAGTAGAGTGATAATAAGGACAATATTAATGAGTTGCTCACACAAATTATTAAAGGAGTATGATTTATGAGATGCAGTACCTAGTTAAAATAAGTTTATTCACTTAGATAACCAACAGAAGTGAGACAAACTAAATCTCTAAACAAAACCATTATGAACAAGTCAGCTTTAAGGCAAGGCAACCTCGGAGATGAAGCTTCTTTGTGGTTTTTACTGTATCCCATAATAAACACAACCAAACCTCGTAGGTAACTCTGCTCAACTAAGGAAAGAAAGTTACGAATATGCTTCTACAAGGAATCTGTAACAAGATTGCCACTGAGCTCAACTCAATGCCATAGTGTACAGGGCTTCTAACTAAGAGCAATGAAGTACACGTGAATCCTATCCTGGCAGATGAGCGGTTGCTATACTGACCAGTTTTACTTTTTACTAATATCTGTTCATCTTGTTTCTCACGCCAGTCTGGCGCTGGGTGAGAGAATTATGCGTTTCCGGGCCAACGCAGGTGATAGAACCTTTTTTTATTCTATATCGAAGAGCACTTGTTGGGTGATCTAGAAATACGTCTATGGATATCAGCGTTGGATATTCGTTGTCGGTAAACTACATGTGCTATGCTTCTCAAACAACTATGCTCGATGGCCTGTAATCGTATAAAATCATCAATTCTAAGGAGCCAAGTCTCACTAGTGTACAAAAAACTGCAAGACATTTAAGGCGGGGTGACATATTTGCAGTTCTTCATAAATGACGAAGGTTGGATTAAACTATTCTAGGTTTCACGATTTTCAAACTCACCTTGTCAGACATATTGCTTGAGTTATTAATAGAGCAGCCAAAGTACATGAACATGTCAAATTTATTTGAATCTACACACTGCAGCCCCAGAGTTGGAGAAGTGGATGAACCTTTAAAATGATCTTACATTTAAAGGGCTTGAATTTCATACCGAAAAACGCAACAACGACTGACTTGAGCAAAATCTCGTTTTTCGAATTATAATAATAGGTAAACGTCCGCATAGTCAAGATCGACTAACCTACCGCCCTGGAGATCATCGCAACTGCATCCTGAATGTATGGAAGAGTGTCGTTTATAATAGCATATATTAAAAAATTAAACAAAAATTTGGAAATTGGACTGCCTGGAAAAATAACATTTTTGGTAGCAAAATGTGTGGTATTTCGTTGTAGACATTAACAAGACCAGAAGTGCTTGTGTGTATTTATAAATTTAGTAGGCTCACCACTTTTCTACAGAATATCGAATAGAAAATTGCAATTTACTGACTCTGATGCACGCTTGAAGTCTAGAAAGACGTCTATTGCCTTACAATAAAAATATGATCTGTAAAAATTATTTTGCCACCATCCTTAGGTAACCTTGGAACCAAATCATCGGGGCCTGTAGCTTAACGAGATTTAAAAGGTAGGATTGCATTTCGTATCTATAACTCTGATAGATGTTCGAACCAAATCATCGGGGCCTGTAGCTTAACGAGATTTAAAAGGTAAAATTGCATTCCGTATCTCCAACTCTGATAGATGTTCGAGATTAGCGTTCCACACTGTTGCTACAGGCATGTATTTGGTGTTAGGGACTGACGAATTTGCTCAAACAAATTGACCTTTGAAGTGTTCAGCCAACGTATAAAGACGACTTATTATATTGGTTATTGGTTGATTGTAACTATAGTTTATAGTTTCGATAACTTTAAATTTTCTCGCATTAGTTGCGTGAATGGGTTGGAACCGACAGCGGCTATTACCCGATGTGTAAGTTTCTTCCATCTCTTTGGATTTTATGGTAAAATAGGATTCGAGGTCGACTTTTAGTCTACACTTAAATTGGCGTATTAAAAATCTACGGTTATTATTATAAGCCGAGCTAGCTGGAATTTGACACCTAATTTCGCGAATCCATTCAAATTTTACAAAGAAACAATGATTATTTTTACGGGAGCCTATAATTTTGACTTTAGAATATCTTTGTAAACTTTTCTGAAAGACGGTCGGTTGTTAGAATTTTCTAAAATCTATTTGAAGTTTATTTATATATATTTTTCCGGAAAACTTGGGTAAAAATCTACAAAGGATAAGCGCATGGCCCGTGTCAGCATAAATGATTTAACACGAGCGACAATTCTGGATACAACCACACCATCTATAACTAATTGCTACACTATTTATTTGAGTCAACTGTTGTGCTGGACTGTAGGAGACCGTGTGGCGCAACGCCTTACACCGCGTCTGAAGTTTAATCTATGTTAAGCGCAGCTTTCCAACAGTCGCTCGCCCTTATCGTTACACATGCAGCTTAAAGTGTATTTTCCACATAACTAAAATTCTGCGTTACTTAAGCGCCCAACTTGAGCATTCAGATCTCTAATAAACTAGATTATATTTGAAATTATTGTTCTACTTAGTAGAAAACTCAGATCGGAGTTAAAAACATCCTTGCTGTTGTCTGTGTTGCAGTCGGTGGGCGCATATGCAGATAAAACGAAAATGCAAAATTGATTAAGTTTTCTAACATTGTTTTTAGTATATGTATTAAGGCTTGTCACACAAAGTCGACTGTTTACTGGGTTTCATTCTATTAAACAGTGCCATACCGATGTCCAATTTTCCGGCTTACGAAATCTCCGTGCAACCAGGGGCTCGCTCGCAATAACGCGTAGATAAGAATGAGGCACCCAGTTCTGTAGTGCTCGTAGGAACCTGTATTCAGGTTTCTAATTTATCAAACGTACGTGCAAGAGCTTCTTGTTATCCAGTTTATTTCAGTATTCGCATATTAAATGCGCTGACATTAAATCCTAACCTAAGTTTAATGAGTGGTACTTTACTTGACTTACATTTGATAGGTGACATTTACATATTGGACTCAGTGATATGTTCAATACCAATCCAAAAAAGCGTTATTGTTAGATTAAAAAAGGAAAAGGAAAGTAAATGGCCAGAATTGAAGATGAAGGTTTCCGCAGTAGCATGATTTCGCTTGTTCACCCTGCACGACTCCGGAGATAAAACGACTATTTTTATTCTGCGCGACCGTCAATACGGTATGGATTCTTTATAGTTCTCATTGTTAATGATTATACGTGGGCTATATAAGAACACTTATTCGCCTATTCCTTGTGAGAATGGTTTGAGTTCAGAGTTTTCATTCTTTTAGTTTGTTTGCCCAAACATGAATGATGAATACTAACTTCCTATAATCCAGTGGCAATATTTTCCTTCAGCAGCCGAAGCCTGGCTTTCGCATCTTGTGCGCTTGCTCTCATTCCATCACTACACATTTAGCACTGATTGTTACTGCGTAGTTAGACCAAACTAGAGGCTTCACACGAAACGGGATGACGGCTGTATTCCATTAGACCCGTTAAGATTCCAATTACCATTCGTTAGTTGACTAGCTATTGCTCACTGGTCGTCAGGCCGTAAATTCCTGTGCCTAATGACTACAGAATCAGTTATTTGATAGCCGCTAACTTGCCACCTGTGGAAGATACTTTGAATTAATATAATTATGGCTGGGTATTATTGTACATATATCGGCGTTATAAATCGAACGTTTAATAGGATAACGGACACTCTTCAACTAGTTTATCATTTTCGTTCCTATTAAGCTCAAGTCAAGTACTTACCACGGTTGGATATGAAATGGGACGCAAAAACGCACAAATCTTGCAACTGGTTTTCTGCACCGCTCACGTCGCGTACTACATACAATTTATAACTACCTAGCGATGCGTTTTTAATTAATATTTTTGTGAAAGTGTAGCTTATTTGTAGACGCGCTCATTCTAAATTTCATACTTGCCACTCCTCATCTGTTATTATAAAACATACACCAAAGCACGTGACGAAGTCATATTGGATTAATATGTTATTGCAGGATTTTACTATTTGTATGTTGTCATTAGAAACTAAACATCATATAGAATGCAAATGCAATTCATCAAGTAGACAGGTTTCGCTTCTATTAAGCACTCATTAAATACTTTTTAGGATTTCCGTGACTGGGATCGAACAGGGGAACATTTGCTTCGGAGTGTTGCATAATATCCAATGCACAACCCATTCCGGACAATACATGAAATCTGCAGTTATATATCAACTTATGCTTTTTGGTCACTCTTTCTTTCATGTGCAGCCAATTTAGCATCGGTTACTACCCAAATTTCCTAATAGCCCCTTTGATCTGTTATTATAGATAATGCACTATGTCATCTGGTGAGGTGATATTGAATTAAATTCTTATGACATGGTTTTATTATATATATATATATATAGTAAATGGCATTTTAAACGACAAATTTTGTGTGGCAACGTATAGATTAATTACCAGGCGTAGAGTAAAAACGCAGGCAGTGGATGAAAACACCTAGTTGGCACAACATTGACCAGGTAACTGACATTTCGTGGCTCTAGTATTTTTATTCCAATTATTACAGTAATCCAAGATACGCTGACTTAATATTTATAAATCAAAGGTTTTGTATGCACTTCGGCTAAGAAAAGTATTTCTTTCAACATCAATGGTGAAGTTATCAAAAAACTTGAAGGGCCTTTAGGAAACTGTTACGATATACGTTATGTTTCTCGTATTCCATATTCATTTTTCATGAGCTGAACTAGTGTAAAATCAACTAGCCGGGGTTCTAAAGGAGTGAATTCATAAGTCGCTAAAATTAAATTGAATAACTTCTTGGTAGTCATGGGGTCTAAAACGGCTCCTAATAATGGGTTGCCAGTAAGCACCAAAACAATGTGCAAATAGAAATTACTCTTGATCATGCTTACCTGACTTCATCCTTGTATCGTGTCATGGTTATCACGTATATTCAGCTAAAGCAATTCGAAAAGGCAAAATTATGCTGCTTTTCTGAAAACGTATATGTTCGAAATTAATTGTTCCCTTATTACCGAGAAATATTAATTTACAAGATAGCTTTAAAACCATTTAAAGCACATTTTCTTTACTATCTTAATTAAAGGAGTTATTGTTCACTGAACGTCTTTAAATAATACAAAGATCTATTGTGCGTATGAAGTAATGTCGAATTGCAAATTTGAGTCTCAATTCCTTCAATACACTTGGATCCTATTGATAATTTCGTAAATATTTTCAAATAAATTTCAGAACTGTATAATAGTTCTGGAATATGTGACTACGAATTTCCAATAATAATACTGATGCTTTATTGTCAAAAATGCAATAGATTTATAGTTGTATGTGGGCTGTAAAGAGACGATAGGTTGCCAGTTTCTAGTAGGGTAATGAGATTATATTTGTAAGTCCTGTCTTCTTTGGCTGACCTGGTATGAGTAATTCGAAAAGCGCTTTAAGCCCACCAGTACAGCTCAAGAAATTATCAGGGCATATAAAACAACAGGGAAAAGTTTTGACCATTGTCGGTTCTATTTTTTATAAATGGCCAGCAAGCAATGAATACATGCATTTATGAGATTTTGACTTATTTCCATGCTATCTTTTTATCATTCATCGCGGTCAAAATTGCACTAAATAACGTAAATGCAGAAATTATAGATGTAAGCAACCAACGAAGTATGAATATTATACCAGTAATTTACTAACTGAGCCTATGGAAACTTTTAATTAATTAAGCGATTCTTGATGCAGCTGGCTAATCTCAGAATTTCGGAGATAGTGTAAGACAACGTAAATGTTGCTTCATTTAATCCAAGTTTACATTAATAAAATGCATCATAAATATACTTTGATTGGTGTAAGGTGGGCCTCTATAGCGGCACTATCATTAATTAAAAGATGCGCGACCTGTTAAAAGAACTTTTGTTATTTTAGTCAAGACTGTAAACTTTTTGAAATAGGCACAGAAACTAGCTGTTCACGTAACGAAAATTCATTAACCGTTTCACTTTTGTTTAATTCTGTTAGAATTTAAATGCCACAGAGACTAAATGAAGGATGCATTAATTGCAATAAAAGTGCATTGAATGCCCATTTCTTCTTTCTTTATTAACTGATTTCTGTCTGATTAGTTGACAAATATTTCATTAGTTTGGTATTTATTTGTTTAGTAGCGTAATGTCTCACTAGATTACCTTACAATTTGAAGTCCAATTTGGATAACTTAATGCCATCAAAAATATTTTTTTCACCTAGCTTATGTTGGTTAAACATTTTAAAGGGTCGCTTCACAAATACACTTAATGGTTCATTATGTCATGTCAGAGTCTAACTCCATTTTCCAAATTACCATTTTTTTCCTACTAAAATGTTGCCTAAACTGGTTACTTGTACCTATACAGAATGCCAAATCTTCGCTTAAAAAGATTACTTTAAGGAAGTTAAGTGATTTCCATATACAGTGGCGGATGCATCTATAAAAGTGCTGCGAATTCAGACAATGTGTTACTTTGCTAGTCACTCGGCCAGTTAGGCAGTCAACCAGACATTCAGTAAGTGAATAATTCGAAAAGTCCGTAATTTATAAGCTAATCTGTCATTTCATGCGGAGTACAGGCGAACAGACGTGCAGGCTATTCGTTAAGTTTGTCAGTTGTTTGGTGAAATTGTTCAGCATAACGTCTATATCAGTCATGTGCACAATTTACTTTTAACGTATGGGGAAATTCCATAGATTTCGAACTTGAGTTACACGCCAAGTTAGGGGATGTGAAATGAAACTTGCGCACCGAATTTCAACCGATTATGTAGCCAGTTATACTATTAGGTTGAACTATAATCCAGGTAAATTTTTGACGCAATTCGACCATCGTTAATCACCCTCGGAGCACGACAAAAACGGAAGTAGAACACAGCTATCTTTTAAAGCTTGCCTTCCAACATTCCTATCATTTAAGCAGTAAGTTATTGCAATATTTTAATTAAATGAAGTTTGTTGGAATTAGGAATGCTATGCATATATATTATTATAATCAAGGTTTCGGTCTTGATATAAACACCTGATCCATTAATTACTTACATATGTCAGTATATACTAAGAATTGTATAGTGTAGAAAAGACAATTCATCCATTAGACCGGTTTCGTCCTTATTGGGAACTCATCAGGTACTGGCCAGAATTTGCGGCGGACAGGACTCGAACCTGGGCACGTCTGCTTCGGAATCTAGTGATCTAACCACCGAGCCAACCTGCCGCACATCACACTACACACGATTTTCAGTTATATCCTAACTAATGTAACTTAGGTAATCTATTTTTCCATTAGGTGGAGGTAATATGACATACAATATGCTTAAATATTGTAGATTGATTTCTGTCAGTTGAATTTCCAACGTGATGTGGAGATGAAGAAGGAAGTTAGAATAGATACTGGAGGAGTAAATTATTAGAGATCTTATTATCAAGCACACGGCTTCTACATAGCTTATTGTTTTTAGAACAAAAAAGCAGATTTTGGAAACCATTTATGTATACTTAATTTGGGTTGATTTCTGGCAGCCTTTTTTCAACTGTTCTTTGATTAGACTTGAGGAAGCCTGAACAACATGTTGAAGTTACTTAGTTGACAGTTCTACGACGTGGCTTCACAAAAAATCACAGAAGTAATTTCATTAAGGCACAATAAAATATCTCGCATGTAAAGTGAGCATGAATGCAGCTAATTCTAAATGTGGTGTTTGCATAAAATTGCACAGTTTGAATCTGAGCCTGTTATAATATATAAGAGACTGATATAAAGCTAAATAAATAATGGTACCGATAATTTGAAGTATTCAATAGCTTTGCAATGTTTGACATTTTACGCTAACCCAATCACGTATGTGCCTTCTCTTGATACGTGATCGAGTCCTGCGAATTTCAAAATCACTATATAATCAATAGTTTGTACAATTTATTACTGGTTTCGGAGTAATTTTGGCAATTTCCTTCGCACTTGGCTTTTAGAACAGGCGCTCATTCTTTTTAATAAAAAAATGAATAATGATGCACTAAGTGATTAAGCTCACAATTTTTTGGGTTTAATTAACGAAGCCGAAACAATTTGACAGTATTTTAGTGAAGTAAAAATAATTATCAGATGTTATTAAGCTGTTTTTTTCTTTGTGCATTTTCTATTTCTGGCTTCTATTCCAAGATAAATTACATTTGTCTAAAATCATAGAAAATATTTATTCGTCGTATTTCTTTGTATTTTAATCAATAAAGATTAAGAGAATAACAGTCTTTTAATTTTTTTATTCCAGATAACTGTAAAATATATTTCGAATTTTACATTAAAACATGTTCTTGTGCCAATTGGATTTTTATCAGAGAAACATAAAACAATATAAAATATACTATGTTTCAGCTTTAAAAAATATTTTAAAATATTTTCGGATATTTTATGTGCGACCTATGCGTATGTTTCTAAATATTTCTGTACTTATTAAAACAAATTTACTAATATCGATTTTAGACGGATGCACTATAAAAAGCAAGAATATCATTCGCAAATTTTCTATAAATACTTAATCAAATTCTAATCTACAACCTACTAGAAGTATTAAAAAGGCACAGAATGTGCGGATGGCGAAAACAATTTTTATGAATCACGGTAGCGTGCTCTATATGAACATTATATATTTTTTCAGTGTAAAGTAAGCATAGTATAATATAGCAAGAGCAATTTACGCAGTCGACCGGTTTCGTCCTAATTGAGAACTCGTCATGTACTGTCCGGAAATTTTCCGCGAGTAGAGCTTGAATCTGGGCATGTTTGCTTCGGCGTCTGTGACTCTATCCACCGCGCCACCCTGTCGTACACTACACATAATTTTCCCTTAAATAAATAAATCGCAGTTGTGAGCTTCATATAAACACGGATCCCATTATATTTGTTTATCAGTACAAAATTATCGAATGCGATTCATTGTGTAGAACTTTTTCGTCCTTATTTGGAACTCGTCAAGTCCTGCGCGATATTTTTCCGTGGACAGGCTCGAAACGAAGCATGTTTGCAATGCTTTGTTTATTCTGACAGATGATACATAATGGAATTGGGGTTTACATTTAGCTCTAGACATTAAATTAAATAAAACTAGTAGAGTTTAACTAAAATTAGATCCCAAGTCTTTACTTATTTGTGAAGAGCTTAGATTCACACAAATGTCTGTCTTCTATCACTGTTTAGAATGTTTCATTGTTCATTTGGTGAATCTTTATAGTATATACATTGATTCAATTTGAAACTTTTTACAAGGTGATCTGCTCTTTCTCATGTTGACTACGTTATTTAATCTAATTTATTACATTAATTTTATATTTGATATATTTTCACCTTTGACTTTTTCGGTTTTTCATTCAGGTGAAGTAACAAATACGTCATTGCATCCTTCATGTACTTCAGTTAAATGTTCCACCCGAATAAATCAGCATCAAACAAATTCTAATTCGCAAACAACAGATTCTCACTATGCGTTACTTACGAGAGATGTTAATTTCTCGGGGATGAGTGCCAACCATTTTTTGCCTTCTTCTGCGGAAAGTCTGCTTAGCGAGGGTAGAAATTCAACAGTTGGCTATTCTTCATCTTCACTGTCGTCCTCGTCATCACCTTTCCCTTTAGCGTCAATAGACGGTAATACGCCTCCTGTTCAATGGGGCGTTGCTATGGCGTCTTCGGAATCGACCCCAACTATTACCTATTCACCTCATCCTCACCACATTATCTCAACTTCTAATCAACACCAGTTTGGGTTCACAAACGAGCAAATTCATGAAGGTGCAGCCACTATTGCCGATCAGATGTCGGTTACTTGTTCAGGCAATTTGAAAGTCCATAATAATGGATTTTCTACTGTTAACACGGAAGTCTCACAAAATACGAATCTACCTACATCGATTCAAAAATCTATTCAGGAGTCCAAGGGCAAAGCAGCCAGCCCCGACATTGTTTACGGTTTCGAGTTATTAAATCAAGATGAAGCGGAATTAAAAGCTGACCTGCCAGTTCCCTCTCAGTTTAGTGCTACACTTCAAAGTGTTAATGCAGATTTTGCAACGGACATGTTAATAAAAAATCAATTGGAGGGTCACACGATCAACAGAGTAGAAGAATGTGTTAAGACTGATAAAGATGGTTTTGGTTTCGTCAACCAAACTGTTAAAAACGACATGTTGCTTGCTGAGACGTCGTTTGACGAAACTGAAATTTATCAAAATGCTATTACTGGTGTAACTACTGTGAATACTGAAAGCTCAACGATAGAAAAAAACACGCCGAAGCCTACTAAAAATAGATTTAGCTGTAATCAAGAGAGTATTTGCAGTCCGGTGGTTAACCAAGATCCCTTAAATGTTAATCATTCTATTTCAAAAGACAATGCCGGTTATAAAGACACCTCTTACATAGCCAGAAACAAGCCAGCTTCTCCAAACCAGGAAAAATGGCAACACGTAGATTCTAGATCATTTGAAAGCAATTTTGGCGATTGTGCTGTGAGTTATGTCGAAAACGAGTTGAACTCTGTGGGAAAATTAGACAAAAGGAGCAGTGAACATTTCGGTTCTCAGGGAAGAAATAAATCAAAGCAAAATGGGTATGTTGGAACTTCCGGTCGAACATTTACTGCTCCAAAAGAGAGTAAACGACGTCAGAAATCAGGCAACAACAAGCCTTTTGGTGGGCTCAGACACAAGGTCAATTTAATTGGACCTCAATCATCATCTGTAAAATCTCTAACAAGTTATATGCCCGATAATGGAATGAAAATTTGCAACGCAACTTGCTCGTTGGTTAAGTATCAGCCTCAACTTCATGGCCGATTGATGGGACTATTTAATCAGAAATCCACGCAAAGTAACAATCAGCTTCCTTGTATGGCTCAGAATAGAAGGCCAATACATTCTGAAAACTTTCTCAGCCAGGTGTGTAATAAGTTTAAATACATATTTGGGAACGTGTTTTAAAGAATCAAGCTAATCGATATTTTAACCTACTGAATTGAAATGTTTTCGCTTAATCAATTAATTTAACAATATATATTTTTTAAAGTCGGCTTAATTAAAATCCAATTAACTTTTACATTAGTTAATTATACGCGTCAAGCAGAGGGCTCTTAATTTGTGTATATAGCATACAGAAACAATCATAAATACTAACAAAATCGGAGATTACTCTCTCCCGCGCATTAAGCTTCATTATTACAAAGGACCACGCGAACTGTAACGCAAGGCCTTTCAACTAAATCGCTTGAGACATTTAAAAGCAACACACACTTAATTCTGCGTACGCTGGCGAGAATTTGGCTCCGATATTGAGAAAGTAGAGCCACCTTTCGCGTTTTCCATAATTAGTCCGGAACAAATATATTTTTCCAGAGCAAGTTATAGCAGCCATTTGCAAACTTGAATTAAAGGTAATTATTTACTATCAGGTGAGGGCGATTTAATTATTTTGTGCAAAAAATAATAAACAAACCTTCTGATGAATTTTGGCCGAACATTACTATGGGTATTGACTTCAACAAAAGGTAACAACATTTTGGCAGTCAAGTCTGCTAACTAGATTAGCATGATAGTCTTATTGCGTTTTTAGCATGCTGCAAACTCAAAAGTACTACGCATTCTACGGATCTTCCAATTCATGACTAGGATAATTTAAAAATTTCTTCTGGTTCCAATAAAGCAAATATAAGAATATTGTTTTTTTAATAGATTACATAGAAATATGGCACTCTTGCTTCATAAGCATTGGATTTATAAACAAGAATTACGATTTCCAAGGCATATCCTAGTCTATCAGAGAGAAATTGGTATAAAGTCCATTATTTAAACTACCTATTTAACAAGAACCTTGTGAACTAACACCTATTGTTCATAATAAAAACGAGCGTTCGCTTTGCTCTGAAGCATGTAAATTATAAATGCTAACTAATTAAGTGCTTCATTTAGAGCAAAAAATTATATACCAATGTTGATAAACACCTTCACTGTTACGTGAAAATTTTTACATTTTAATATATTTCAAGTCTTTCACCGTTAGTTGGCAAGTGATGCAATTGTTGCTTAACTGAGCTTCAATTATCTTAAGATTCATTCTCTACTTCATACATGATATGTTTTGCCAATGCATTCATAATGGTGATCCTGATAATATAAACACAAATGGTGTGTTTTATAATATTTTTATATATTGAACTGTGAACATTTTGGACGATATTGTATTTACTGGAGGCCGTCTAAAGATATGCTTTCTACCTTGTTCTTATTATTGTTGGTTAGGAGGTCAACTAAAATGTGCTTAACGACGAAGAAATATAAATATTTTAAAATAAACACTACTATCTGTTTACGGAAGCTTTACAGAAAACAGTTGTGTTTTAGATTTCGATTTACAGAGACTAGAGAAGATTATGGCTACATTTTGTACTAAATTTAGGATATTTACCGATAAAGATGATAACCCTAATGCCCTCAGACTAATATGCGTTAAATTCGACGGTAGGTAGAAAATTAATCTTATGAATTTCCCTAAAATCTATTTGTGATCACGATATTTATAATATTCATGTTAGGTCTTCAGCAATGTAGCTAAAGCCACAATATATTTGGTCAAGATGTGTGGGATAATTGAGCGAAGCAATCTCCTTTAAGTTTATGTAGGAATACAGTAGTAAATTCAACTTCATATGAGACCTATAGCAATGCGGCTAAGCCACATTATATTTTGTCAAACATTGTGGGGCATTTGAGCGGATCAATATTCTGCAAGGTTGTGTACTCAAGTAGTATGTAAGTCAACTTCATAAAATGTCTTTTGCAATGAACGTTAAGCCACAATACATTCTTTAAATCAAGTTTGCGAGCTTGAAGTAAACACCAATCCCATTGTATTTAACCAGTCGTCGAACAACATAACAAAACTACCGCCAGCCGCAACGCACTGACGCGTTTCGACCTTCCATGATCATCATCAGAGTACGACGGCAAACTGACTATCAAGGATCAAACCGCATTGAATATATATGGAAATCAAATTTAGATATGCGGCTCTCACCTCTAGCAGTCTCGCATACATTGAACTTGACTGGAAATGTCGGCTGCACAATTTCTATGCAGTCACGAACATTAACTGTTTGTAGCTTTCGCCACCTATACATATATAGGCAACACAATTTAACAATAATTGTTTGCGCGGGTGGTGGTAACAATTCTTTAAATCAAGTTTGCGAGCTTGAAGTAAACACCAATCCCATTGTATTTAACCAGTCGTCGAACAACATAACAAAACTACAGCCAGCCGCAACGCACTGACGCGTTTCGACTGGTTAAATACAATGGATTGGTGTTTACTTCAAGCTCGCAAACTTGATTTAAAGAATTGTTACCACCACCCGCGAAACAATTATTGTTAAATTAAGCCACAATACATTCGGTCAAGACACATGGGACATTTGTGCGAAGAAATCTATACGTACATGTAGAATCCTTAGCAATGAGGCTTAAGCCACTATAAAATTGATGAAGAATTGTGGGATATTTGGGCCAAAAACACTCTTATCCGTAAATGTCTTCAAACAATCGTAAAGTCTATTTCATAAATAGTTATATGCTGATGCGCACAAGCGGAACACTGCGTGGTTCCATCTACGATATCTTTGCTAATATATTATTATAATATACTCTATTATTGTTCTTTTTAATTATCAGCGAAAAGAACAACAAATTTGCTTCAGGTAATTGACGTGGATATTTGTTTTAATGTCATACCCTCGTCTTGTTCTGTAAACCGTGAATATCAGAGTATCCTGGTGAGCTTATTAATATAATATACAAATTGCAATTAATTTAATAATGTTATGGCTGGTTTATTGAATATTGGGGATACAGAGCAGTTAGCTAGTGGACTTAATGATTGTAACTTAAAAGATAGTTCAGAGGAACATACTACATATATGGATTTTCCGGGCCTGGCATCCCAGAGACTCTCTTATGGAAGTGACCAAAGGGCCTCTACAAAGCCACATTAGCATATATAATATGCAGCGAATTTGTAAAGGTACCAGTACCATGATTTCAATGAAATTAAAAATAACTATTCTGAAGAGCTGCTGCTCCAGTAATCCTTGAACTTAGGTGTTGATTGAAATCGGTTATCAGGTTTCTGGTTAAGCCCGACATTACTTGATGAAACGAATCGCAAGTATATATGTTTTTTTGTGAAAACAATATGCATGCAATTATCTTTTATGTTAATAATAGGGTAATTCGCTTGATAAATCTTTCATTTTCTCACTTATTTAACTTTAAGCTCTTGTTTTCTATTAGATCACAATTAGTCAACTTTATTATGGTTTATCTTCAGATACACAAAATAGTTATTACCACACATGAATAAAAAACATTTAAAATAACACAGTTACGCTTTCGCTCCATCTTGTCAAATTGTTTTACTGAAGATATGCAACAACGAATTTATTTTAGATATAAAAAAAACATCGATAAAAAATTACACCCACACACACACACACACTATATCTACATATATATATATATATATATATATATATATATTAGTAAAAATAATAAAAATATAAAGTGTAACTAAGCACATTTTTCATGGGACTTGGAAAACCCCACGGTATTGCCAGTGCAGTGATAAGTTTTTTGCTTACCCAGTTTTGGATATAGTCGATCTATTTAAATAACCTCCAAATAGGGAAGTATACTAAAAAATCTAGCTTTTATTAATATTGAAAAGCGCTTTGATGGCATGCTGTATATGTTACAGGGTATAACATGTTTTGCTTTCGACTTACGTGCAACACCATTCCTATTCGGCAACAACCAGGTTTTCATGTGCTCCGACAGACATAAATGCAATTTTCTACTGCACCTGTCTGCATATGACTGTCCACAGGAATCAGTCCAGTTGTAAATAACATTTGATGAAGATTGCAGCAGCATCTTATCTGTCAGACTAGGTAGAGGAATTTTGATGGTGGATATTCTCATAACTGGTTTGGCTAAAAAATATGTAAAAATCAAACTGAAGAGCCATCTATCTATTATGCACTAAACTGCACCTTCATCTTTATATTGTAAGTGAATATACGCAGGTTTATTATCAACAGAACACATATTATCTATTAGGTATTTCGTATCTAGTAAAAAGTTTGTTCAAATTGGACCAGAAGGGTATGTCAATGTCAGCATGAACAAAATGTTTGACTTCACGTGAACATACGTTTCGAAATTACTTTAGACTAATCTGTAGGAGCCGGTAACACTCCCTATACCAACTATACATTTGATCAAGAAGTATTAGTTAGATGAACATATTAATTCCTATTCGTATGCGCATAAGTGCAGAAATTAAGCTAAATGACATCAACGTTAAGAATAACAAGTTATCTCAATACCTGCTACACTAGCAAAGCTGTCTAGTCTGATCTATCCAATCACTAGTTACTTCGTATAGGACTACACTGATATGCCGTATTCAGCATAAAGCAGATGTATAATCTCAAATATCTATTCGTTTCGTTTTTAATGTTGTCTTGCCAGTAAATTCCGTCAATATGCCTTCATCTTACCACATAGTTTGACTCTCCGCGATCTGTGTTCGCGGGTTTACGCTTTGCACTATCAGTTTCGCAAAGGTCCGATTGATCTCCATTACCAAGTACGCATCTATTTAGCTTTGGTTTTGGCTGGGTTCGAATTCGTCTCTTTCTTCCGAAAGATTCTACATCGATCATACTAACCACTGAAAATGAGGTACGAGCTAATCTTCGTCGACTGGCTACGTTTCGATTCTTCATTTCCGGATTTATCATCAGGCCTCTAATCGCATATACATAGTACAGTACTCACAAAAGAATATTTAAGTAAAAACGTGGTAACCTCGGTCTGAAACAATTCTATGTATATATTTAAATAAACTATTTACTTACTAATGGCCTGATGATGATTCTGGAAAGGAAGAATCGAAACGTAGCCAGTCAACGAAGATTAGCTCGTACATCATTTCCAGTTGTTATTATGAACGATGTTGAAGATTTCGGAAGAAAGGGACGAATCCGCACCCAGCCAACAAGAAGATGCAAACGATGTGTGCTTGGCAATGGGCGTCAATCGGATTTTCGCGAAACTGATAGGGCCTAGCAACAACCTACGAACGCAAATCGCGCACAGTCAACATATGAAGCTCGCACTGCGCAACAACAATTCAAATCATTACAACATATTTGATCAAGAAATGTGGCATAGCTGGATAATGTTGGCTACATTGCAGTGATTTCTCATTTTGTACATAATTTACGATTTCTTAGATGAAATAACGAAATATATGACTTTGGTTATATATTTTACGGTTTATGATTATTTTGTGTGTATGAATATTTATGCAAGTATGTGGTAGGTGTTGCGAACCTAGTAACAAATTAGTCAGTTGTGACCAGAAAGATAAACCAAAGGCAGCATGAACGGAAAGTATAATCTCATGCACATTCGTTTCGCGCTTACTGGCGACTCATCAGTAGGAGTCGGTATTACGCCTTTTAACCACCATATATTTGGTCGAAAAATGTGGGATAATAGGACGATACAATCTCCTAGACGAATGTGTAAACTTGCAATAGTGAAGCTATCATCATTATAAGTCTACGACAATGCGACTTCAACGCTAACTCACACCATATAATATATATACCGAGTCTGTAAAGGATACTAACACTATGGCTATTGTGTTAGTAACCGATACCAACATTATTGTACCGAAAAGGTACATGGTACTAACACTATGGTTTCCGAGTCGGTACATGATACCAACCTGATGGATATCAGTTTATGCTAAAGTTCACCGAAATTGAGAATTACAATAATTTCTGAACACCTGTTACTCCAGTAAATCCATACACTCTGGCCTTGATCGATATCAGTTATCACATTTCGCGGTAAGCATGACATCATTCAATTCAATATATTACAGTTAAATACTGATTTTTGCGAAGAACTAATATATATGCAAGTATATATTAGGTGTTGCGAACCTAGTAGACAAATTAGTTCAGTTGTGACCAGAAGGATAAACCAAAGGCAGCATGAACGGAAAGTACCGTCAATCTCATCCACATTCTTCTACCAAATATATAGTGGTTAAGGGGCGTAATACCGGCTCCTACTGATGAGTCGCCAGTAAGCACGAAACGAATGTGCATGAGATTATACTTTCCGTTCATGCTGCCTTTGGTTTATCCTTCTGGTCACAACTGAACTAATTTGTAACTAGGTTCGCAAAACCTAATACATACTTGCATATATATTAGCTCTTCGCAACAAACAGTATTTAACTGTAATGTATAAATATTTGTTTCTTTGCACTTCTCTTTTTTAAACAACGAATAAAATCCAACTCACTAATTAAAAAAGCAACATTCTGCTTAACAGGCTACATTCGGGTCTTTGTCCTGAATTATTCCCATATTGATCTAGTTCGTTCAGTTACACAGAGCCAAATTCGTATTTTGTTGTGATTTGGAAGTTATACAAGCATCTTTATGTGAAAGGCGTTCAGCTCGTCAATGTATATTGTTTTAATTAATATGTGCACGAATCTGTATTGCCCTAAAGCATTCAAAGTTTGCAAATTTATTTCATTTTCTATAAAAGTCACTGAATAAAAATATTGTATGTAAAAACAATATCTAATATTAAAACTGTATATTTGGCCTCAATTTGGATCAAAATTTCATTAAGAATTTATTGATACTCCTTCATTATTGCATAAATTATAAAAATTGTCAATTTAAATGTTTGCGATTCTACCTTCTACAAAATTTTAGAGTTACAAATCGGAACCAGCAGAATACCCATTTACAACCTGTAAGGAAGGCTCGAATCTGCGTCTATCAAGTTTAGCCAGTACCAAATCAATCGATAACCAATTCAAATCCGAACAAGAGTTGAGCTTCTTTGAATCCACAAAATCAGCGATTTCATCAAAAAAATTGACCCAGTCAAATTGTAATGCTCACAATCAACAAAACGATGCAACTTTTCACCTCAACCGTGATAATATTTCACCGAAGACAGGTGCAGATAGAATTGCCAGTGTAAAACCTTCAAATGTGAGTCAAATTACGCCGACAGATTCGAACAGTTTATTGACAAACGTAGTGGTACAAATTTCATAATATATAATCTGGCCGATACGAACATTGGATGCTTGTTTAAATGTTTATTTCTAAATCTAGCCAAATAGCTGCGTTTGCTTACAAGGTTCTATCTTAATATAATATAATTTTCCTTCCTATATTTACTAAGGAATACAAAATTCATAACAGGAATTTTAGATATTAATATATATGTATGTACAATTGATTATGCTGGTTCACTCTTACTCTAATCAACGAAATCTAATCACTAGAGAAGTAGCCAGGCTCTCATAGAAAACTGATCATCAGATGGTTTTGGATGGATTTAAGAGCATTTCTGTATGTAATTGAAAACAAAAAATATTGATTAGCTAGATTATCAGTTGAAATAAAATACAGAAGTAATGTCAACAATATAGCAGATGTAGAAAGTTTTCTGAGCCCTTTACCCATTGAAGACATCTTTTGATTTAAAAGGTAGGTTTGATGAATTTATAGGCAATAATTATTACGAGGAAACTTCAACTGGGATAGAGAAAATATCAATTAAGAATTTATTTATAGGAACTATTTTTATAATTCTACCTCCACTTTATTGTTATAGTGATATCTATACAGGCTTGCGCCCTTTCGTTTTGTATTTATAAATTCTCTCACAAAATTTGTCAATGTTTTATTCTTAATTTTTGTGACAATAATTAAAATCTGTTTAAAAAAGCTGACATATTCATTTTAAAAATGGAGGTAAAATTACGGTTATTTAATAACAGATACCATCGATTCACTATATAAAGTTACGCCATGTCTGTTTGTGTTTAGAGATGTAATGTAACTAATTAAATATAATTAACTGCACGTGTACATTCATAGAAATAAATTTAAAGTGACTGAAGTCAGATCCCTTTGAACGTGTCAGATATTGTTTAAAACTTAATTTAAAAATGAAGAATTTACTAGTGACATTCCATTTAAGGAAGTGGAAAGATAAGGTGAATGCTATATTCGCAAAATACATTGAAAGTAACTGTTCATGCGAAGTAAAATAATATTCTGCATTAAGAAAATAAGTTAAAATAAATGACGTTCAGTGAACAAATTTAGCAAATTGCCAACTGTAATGCAGATTATAGTAAACGCCGTAATTTTAAGATGCTCAAAATGCACACGGTTAAAAATTTACTATAAATGCTAAAAAATGTTTCAAGTTTAACTTATGAAAAGTCAGATAAAACGTCATTTGCGATTATGTATTGGGTGTTGCGCATCTAGTAACAAATTAATGCAAATAGTGCAGTTTTATTTACCAAACGCAACATGAAATAAAGGTATAGTCTCATGTCACAACTGAACTAATTTGTTACTAGGTTCGCAACACCTAATACATACTTGCATATATATTAGTTCTCCGCAACAAACAGTATTTAACTTTAATATATTGAATTGAATGATGTCATGCTTACCGCGAAATGTGATAACTGATATCGATTAAGGCCAGGGTGTATGGATTTACTGGAGTAACATATGTTCAGAAATTGTTGCAATACTCAATTTCAGTGTACCATAGCATAAAATGGTATCCATCATGTTGTGTACATGAGAGTACACTTTTCATGCACGCTATTTTCATTATAAAATTTTAGTCCTAATGAAATTAACCGGTTTCTAGGTACGCAATACATAATACACAATCCCTGTTAATTGTATTTTAATCTCTACTGTATAAAATTCGAGATCGTATCTATTAGCATGCCCATATATGCGTGTAGCTTCATTATTCTATCTTCTCACTTTTATTTGGCACACGATTTCACACATATACATGAGGTTACAATCCCTAAATTGTATTTCGTACAACATTAAATTGTTTAACGGTTCGATTATCTTCTCTTGGTAGAGAAGATTAGTACCAAAGATGAGGGATTGTTTTAAAATAGTTTTTCTATTGTATTTTGATATTGCGCTTTTTAATTTCCTGCTTAGTTTAAAGTCTGGTGTTACCTTGATCTTCGACCCTCCGCTGTTCCATCTCTACGTTCTTCCAATTAGGACTCAAATTACATACAAAACTCATCATCGTTGCTACTTTTAACTTTAAAGTATACCCATGAGTACTGAATAATTCTTGCAGTCTACTTATTTTAATCTCATCATATTTTATGCCTGTTTGTCTCAACTTTCTAAGTGTTATTGATTTAAAGATACTCGTGTAGTTGTCTACGGATATTTGACTTCAAATTATGACGAATACCTGAGTTATTATCCTTGCCATCATAATATATGTATAATTTTGTTCTATGATTAATTTATTTGACACAGTTAACTAGATAAGTTTAGGACCTTTATCATGTCATCGTCCACATGTATCAAAATCATTAATATGCCGAACATGAATCCTATATACAGTTTGGAATTTAGGGGTTAATTCATGTACTGAATGAAGATATCTTCTACCTGAACTGACAATTTTTGTTCTTTCGGAATTCGTTCATAAATATACGCATGTTTATCATTTTTGGAATATTTCTTAACTACATCTGGCTTCCTCCTAAATGTACCGCGTAATCAACAATGAATCGCCTGAATATCCTAATGCTTTAGTTACTGACATAATGGTGTACGTTGATAGAACATCTAGACTCATCAACTTAACGTCTTCATTTTAATCGCATTATTCGAAAATCTCAAAAAATAATGTATGAATGTATCACTGTGTGGCCTACGAAGTACTAATATTTCCGAATTCTGTGTCAAAGAAACTTTGACATATTATATAATAAATAACATGATTTATAATGGTGAATTTGATCAAGCACATGATAACAATCTCTTACAAAGAGATAAGTTTGCGCCAATACTGTATGGTTTGTTAAACCTGCATAAAACAGATGACCCTTTGGGAAGTATTGCTTATGTTCTACACTCACTAGCATACAAAGTGTCCCAAAATAACGAACTGTTCTTATTTCTTAGACCTAGCTTTGATGACCTCGATTATTTAATTTGAGGCTGCGATAAATCTGAATTAAATGAAAACGGTAAGTCGACAAGCATATATTTGTGATAATGTAAATCAATGTATTAGTACCCAAAGCAATGGACTTTTTTAGGCGTTTCCCGATTAGTTACACAATGATACTAAAAGAAAGTACAATATTATGGAGATAATGAGCACGTGCATAGCATCTGTTTATTATATATTTAAAAATAAATTTAATAAGCAAATTGGAGTTGCTTCGATGGGACAACCATTGCCAGTTCATATAACAAGTATATCGATATATAAAATAGAGAAAGCCCTATAGATATGTCACCTCTAAATTTTTTACTATAGGTATTATTATTTTATGACGTTAATTATTAGGAATCATGGGAACAATGACATGATAAATTTCTTATACTTAGATAATCGAGTGTGTGGACTCAAATTTACGATTGAATTGTAATCATGGTGGTAAAAACTCTTTAAATCAAGTTTACGAGCTTGAAGTAAACACCAATCCCATTGTATTTAACCAGTCATCGATCAACATAACATAGTGCGTGCGACTAGTAGTTTTGTTATGTTGTTCGACGACTGTTTAAATACAATTGGATTGGTGTTTTCTTCAAGCTCGCAAACTTGATTTAAAGAATTGTTACCACCACTCGCGCAATCAATTATTGTTTAATTGTATTGCCTATATATGTGTGTGTGGCGAAAGCTACAAACAGTTAATGTTCGTGTCTGCATAGAAATTGTGCAGCCGACATTTCCAGTCACGTACAATATATGCAAGACTACTAGACGTGAGAGCCGCATATCTAATATTGCTTTCCATATATATGAAATGCGGTTTGATCCTCGCTAGTCAGTTTGCCGTCGTACTCTGAGGAAGTTCATAACGTGTCAGTGCGTGCAGCTGGCGGTAGTTTTGTTATTTTGTTCGATGACTGGTTAAATACAATGGGATTTGTGTTTACTTCAAGCTCGCAAACTTGATTTAAAGAGTAAGCAAATTTAATTAAACAGACTATGCGAAATATGGAATGCCAATGAGTACCCACTAAAGTTAAGAGAAAGAATGATGTTGAGTTTAACTTTAAGTATATTTGAAAATGCGTGAAAGGAGAAACAGAGTGTCATGATAATACCTTACTAAAAACTAAGCAGGAAAATAAAAACAGTAAATTGAAATAAAATATTCCTTTTCCATTGTTACTATATTTCCAAAATTAAATGAATTTATTGAACAGTTGAGCAGATTAGAAGTGTAGGAAATTCCATGTAAGGATCGTAAACGCATTTCTGTGAGTGAATCCATGATCCCAAGTAAGCTAAGAAGAGGAAAACATGTTTCTCCATGCAAATATGGACATGTTGATAGGCCAGATCTTGCACGCAATTCAATAGAGACGAGCATTCAATTAATTGAAATGGTCGAAATTGAACGAAAAGATTGAATAGAAGATCTATTGAAATTAAATTGAGAGACAATGGAATGAATGAAGCAACCGTTAAAATTAACAACACAGTAAATAATGGTAGGAAGGAAACGTCGCAAGAATCCGGATAAGAAATTCGTTTAATTAAAAGATTAAGGACGTTGACTGTTATTAACTTACAAACGACAGGGGAAAATATGTAATGTAATTTAAGGATTACTTTATAATTTCATCTTGTTACCTTACTGTATCTATTAACCAAATTGATTATCGAATGTAACAGATATTAATAAAAAATTCAATTACATATCTACTTTTTTTTTAAATTACTATAATCTTTTTTCATTGGGAACATTTCTAAATTTCCTTTTGTGACTCTTATTTATTTTAACTTATTATCTGAATGAAACGTATTATTTTACTAACTCTTGGGTAGTTAGCTTGGAAGGATTTTGTGTATAATGTACTCATATTATCTTACCCAAATCATTACCTGAGATATTATTCGTAAATAATTCGTTTATCAAAGTAATATTAAAAATATATGTCTGACGTGTGCAAATAGGATTTGAAATGAATCACTTTAGTTTCTCTTAAATGATCGTGTATAAGAAGTCAATTATATTTAGCTCATTATATTTTAGTTCCAAACGAGCGCACACACATACAGATTTGGAATATGCTCACCTAGCGAAAGGTTTGTTATGGTTATGTAATCTACCTGTAAGTATAAGTAAAGCCGTTTAAAAGAAATTTACCATTTGACTTAATATTGGTTATATTTCTTAATGCGATTATTTTACCGTTGAAAAAAGACGTTGAGAATGGAAGCTAAAATATTCTGAGTAGAAAAAGGACAGTGGAAGTATAGAACTTGTACCGTAAAAACGACCAATAAAATATTTTTTTTTAAATTTCAAGCTCAAATCATATAATAGATTTTTAATTTGATGCCATAGATTAACCAACCACATAGCTAATTCATGTATTCGCGCTTTTTCATTTAAAAATGTCTCAGTAAAATATCAAATGATCGCATCTTCCATAAAGAATAATATGTCTTTTTTGTATATCAGCTGACTTCGCAATGTATGATGTATTATTGATATAACCAGTCGTATATCTCAGCCGAAACGACCGTTTTGGTTTCTGCTGTGGCCCTATTCATAACGTAAAGTACAAATTGCGTACAAGAAATCAAGGCATTCACTTCAGAAACGTAACCATCGCGATAGACGATGACTAAAGTTGACCTTACCCCGGTAAAACAATAACGCAATCACATTCATTTGCAAGTTTAGTAATAGCAGCAAAGTTGGTTTTATTCAAGTTATATTTTGTTCAGTGTACTCAATTGTGAAATTGGTGGCAGATGTAGACGAGCATTACCTTAAACCCTGGTCTGCTAATTAAGAGCTACCATGTGATTAAGATGCAAATAGACTACATTACACAATTGCTTTTATATATGCATATACTTATATAGTTATTTATATATATATATATATATATATATATATATATGAATATAAATTAAAATTTAAAAAAATAGATATGGACATGTGCGTATGATTGGCGACCTAAATGCGATGGACAATATGCACTAAGTCGTGTTCTATACGGAGAGAGTAATATCAAAATTTCTTTAACATAAGCATGCAAGAATATTAACGTAAAACTGTTA
>JAQBSW010001756.1:82500-122837 GCA_029291075.1 Eudiplozoon nipponicum | reverse complement strand
TGTAGTGTGGTGTCTGTTCAGTAATGACATATTGGGGATGGTTAGTTGAAACTTTGGATCTAAATGGATGCCATATGATCTCCACCTAAAGGAAAAATAAAATAAGCAAGTTACATTTGTTAGTATATAACTGAAAATTGTGTGCAGTGTAGTGTGCGGCAGGATGGCTCAGTGGTTAGAGCACCAGATTCCGAAGCAGACGTACCCAGGCTCAAGTCCTGTCCGCGGAAAAGTTCCCAATAAGGACGAAACAGGTTTACTGGATGAATTGCCTTTTCTACACTATACAATTCTTAGTTTATACTGACATATGTAAGTATTTAATGGGTCAGGTGTTTCTATCAAGACCGCAACCTTGATTATAATAATACTTGAAAATATGCTTCATCAAGCAATAAAATATATTTATTTCTTTTTGCTCGATTTTGTTTAAATAATTACCCGTCTCGAAATAAGTGCATCGAGTTTTAGAAAAAATATAGATGAATAAATTATGCTTAAATCTCCAGAACCACTCTATGTTAATTATAGTAATTTTATTATGGTGAAACAATCACATTAAGTTTTTTTGAATATACACTAATAGTTTTCTCGTTAAATAAAATTTATTTTCAGTCAAACCGTTCCCTAATATTGGTCTTAATAATATTGTGTATTTATTAATTCATTTAATCGTAGTCACGTCGAAGTGTAAAATTAATATCAACCAATGGCAAACTGTTTACCATATACATGGTAAATCCAAACAATTATAATTATAAATAAATTTCCAATATAAATAATAGATGATGCAATAAAATTAATTTGAATCTCTGTGCGATATTTTACATCCGAGACTCAATTTCGAAACATCTATGGTGTGCTTTCTCAGCAATGAAGTCTTGTTTGTCCCCGCTCATAGTTGGAAGTCAAAATGAGTATTTATGAATATGTGGATAAAAATTAAGCGCACATCATATAATGAATTTTTCTTTAAATGAAATACAACTTATCATAAGATTAACTGCTTATTTTCTTAAGATGAATAGAGCATGGTTTTCCAAAATTCCGTCATTCTCAACGATTTTTGATAATTTACATTTGTTAAAATTAATCCAACCTCCACTGAAATTACTGACCATGTTTTGTTACTGGCCAGCTGATTATTAAAAGCTTTTTGAGCTTACAATTGTTCAGTAGTCGGCATTGAATTTATTTTTATTTAAATTGTAAGATTATTTGTGGTGAATGATACAGAGACAGAAATTCTCTCATATGAAAAAATTTCTGACAAATCGAGATCTCTGATATTAAACGGAATTATTTAAATAGGTGATAAATTCATCTAAATGGCATTTATGAAGAAATATGTATATTTTATAAAATATCATTATATTTTGATTTTATAAGTGGCAGAAAAATAACTGGTGAACTTTCAGAACCGATAAATGTCACGTTTTTATATATCGCTATGACAAAGATAAGTAACTCTATTTATTATATATGTGTTCTTAAGTTAATTTTTGCACAGTCAGAATATAATATTTACTTATCCTTGAAGATATCAAATATTATGTTTTACAAATTTTTAATGATTTCACCAATATACATATTTTAAATGAGTCGAGTATAACTCATAAATTCAAAGTGAAAAATGCGTCATTCGTATAGTGATATATATTTACAGAAGATAGAATAAAATTTAGGCTGTCTGTCTAAGCAAACTATACATTAATGCTAAAACATTTACAACAATAACTAACGTTCGCACTGCTAATAATTAAAAATCATTAAAAACACAAACTCTTTAAAACATGGTGCATAATATTAAATATTACATGAACGAAACAAGAACATAAGACAGTTTGCATTATTATCAGCTCCAAGATTATCCTTTGCCAGATTTAAAAAAAGGTAGGCTTGCCTGTTAACACAAAAATCATAAAAAGAAATACAGATCCTTAAATAAAATTTGTAAAATCTAATTTAGCTTCTCTCTTTTCTACATTTCTATTGAGAAAAAACATACTTGGTTTCATAAACATTTAATTAAAAGGTTGTGACTATTATGAATAAAGTTGTAGTGGGTTAGGAACATTATATTTAAGAGATAATAATGCGCCTAACTTTAAAATGCACAATCTATAATTCACAATAACACGTTCTTAAGATTGATATTAGCATATTGACATGAAAATGGTTTTCGTGTGTTTGAAATATTTTATTGTGCTGATATGCGCGTAAATGAGTATTACATATAGTAATTATTTGCAACAAACAGTTATAAGAATTAGTACGGTCCTTGTAACGATTCATTAATTTCTGTAAAAAAAATTTCATTTAATGCTGCATATATGTATGGTGCGTCCATTTTATATTTATATTTCATTTAAATATTCATAGATAATAATCAACATTTTGCTATTTTTTAAGGAAAAATGTTTAAAACTGCTATAAATCACATAATATTTGCCTTTAAAACGTGTTAATAAAATAGACAGGAGCAATTATTTCATATTAAGAGAATTACTCTTCAATATAACGTTGAGATATTATTTTCAAAAGGATAATAATTATTCTTAACTTTAGAATACGGGTGTGGATTCAAAATATCCCATATGAGATTTTCTCTGATAAATAATTTTAACATGACATTGAATCACGAGTTTATCATAAGAAATTATATATCTATATCAACTTTATTTGTGAATTGTGAAAGACTGTAGACATCTAATAGTACTTACAAAATTTTAAATATCTCATATTAGTTTTTGAGAATAAAACAACATCTAGAGTCATCTTCAATACAAAATGCTTTAGAAATCTTCAAAACGAAATGTACACAAGAAGAAAATTTAAATATTCTAATGCGTTTTTTGTTGCCAATCGATACAATTTTGTAAAATAATTTTATTTCGGAATAGCATTTAATTATTCCTGATCCTTTTCGAAAGTTTATTTGTAAATAATGATTCCATTTTTTGGTTTGTACTTGTTCTTACTTAATATAAATTTGCATTTTTATCATTTCATTAAACGTTTAAATTTAATATTATTAAAGACAGGACGCTAACTTTTACTTTTATTCTGTTCCATTTATTATTTCGAAAAACTAACGTATTCATTTGGGTATTAATATATTTCGCATTTAAAATAGTTATATTGAATCCAAAATATGCCCTTCGTCTTAGAATATTAATAATAAAAGTAGGAACTTATATAATTATTTTCTTATACCTAAGAGTATGTAATATGAAATAAGTATCGTTTATTACTTATTTTTGTATTCTGAGTTGAATGTGATAAATCATCAAATGAATATTGCAGATCATTTGAACGATTTATAAATATATTTTTATATAATATATATTTATAACCTAAAATTAAAAAAATATTGAAAAAGAAATACATAAAAGAATATTTGTCTTGGCACAATTAAATGTGTATAGGCACAAAATTTCGTTTACAGTACACATAGCTCTAAAATAATATTTTACACATATTATTAAAAATTAAAATTATTTCGCCAAATTTCGTTGGTTTGAGTCTTTTCAGTATCTGTTTCTGACTTAATTTAATTTCAGCTAAATGCGTCTAAGTTAAAGTTTATTTATATTCTTTGATGCCTGATTCATCCATATGCCTACACCAGAGATTACATTTTTGTGTCTTTTAATATGCATATGCTTAATATTATTATGTGAAAGGATACTCTCTAAGTTTGAATATATTTTATCTATTTTGAGATTATATATATAATATACAACGTATCCAACAAAGATAAACGTTAATAATATTTTATAAGATGGAATAAATACTCAATTGATGTTAAGTATACTAAGAAAGAAGCCAATATTTAACAGTAAATTCCTATGTTTATAAAAGCTAAAGTAATACCAGGTAGTCAATAATTTTTTTACATAATTTCTTCAAAATTTAATATAGATAAACTTAATTTTATTTGTAAAATATAAATATCATTGTTGCTCCTTTTGGCCCGCAACATTGGGCTTTTCACATTTTAGACATGCTATTTTCGGTTTATATAAATCTAGATAAAAATAGGTATGATATTCGTACAATGATAAATCAGCTGAGTTAAAATGTATAATGCGAAATATGCCCAATTTTATTTTAGAAATAATTTAAATAATTTTACTCTATAACGCCGATTTTCCGGTTTCATCATTTTATGAGGCACAAAATTAGATTAAAACATATAAATTGAATCCCTTAAAAAGTGAAAGGACATTCGTTTATAATAACCTCATTTAAAAAAATTTAAGATGCTTTAAACCATAGCTTTTTGAGAATAGCATAGGCTCATTGCATGGATCAATTCAAATATTGGTCTCACCATTTATTTTTATAGCTTACAATATGCAGCACGACTGCAAATAAGGAAGCTAATATCAATTTAAACAAGTTACCCGATTTTTTAAATTTTATTCTCAAATCCGAAAAAATGAAAACCACAAACAACACTAATGTGGTGGCAGCAATGTTAGGTAAGATAATAATTAATTTCTTATTAGCGCATGTTCATGCTAAATGATGAATAGCGGAAACCTATCTAAATAAATAGCATTTTCACAAGAAGCTTCACAACTATTGTTTATAAAGCAGTGCCAAAATTCAAAATGCGAAATGAAATGCAAAAATTTTATCACTGACATAATCAATAAAATTTTGGAAAGCTCATTTGAGAAGTTTAGGCACAATTAATGAGTTTTTCTTATTTTCTGAAAGTTAATTTATATTAAAAAAATAAGAATATGTACTACAAAATTTATTTTATTACAACTAAACTCACATTCGGGAATATTTACATTAAGAGGGGCGTGAACACAAATTAAGAAAACAATTATTTGAAAAGTTTTTTTTGCGAGTCAATATAAATGCCAAATTTGTAGCTGAAAAAATTGGCATAAAATAAAGTCAAATGATATAAAATATTGGGTTACACATATCAATACATAAAGGACTTAAATAATTTGTATTAATTTTGTAAATAAACATTAAACAAAGACATTTATTCCTGAAAATAAAACACGTTTTATTTCAGGTTTATTTCAATAAAAATTGCTTATTGTTTGAAATAATAATATTCTTTGCATTGTTTGTCGCAAATAATTAAAAATACATAAATTTGTGATAATAAATGAGTATTGTTCGAAATAAACTCATAATTATGTTCGGGTCATTCAAGTTTTCACATGCAAAGAATAAAAAAGAACGTGCCTTTTATTTGAAAAGAATAATATTTAAAATATTTTTCCTTGAATACATATCAATAGAACACATGTGAAACCGATTTGTGTTCGCTCAGTTATCTACAAAACTCGATTTACACAACTGAGGTTTAATACCAATTTAACTCATTAAATAATAAATCATAATGTTGGAAAAAGATTAAATTAAAGATAAGCGAACAGTTTTAAGAGTGCGTCAATTAAAAGCCTTTTAAGCAAAGCATTCCTTTAGTTATTTATGGAATTTTGATTCGTGAGATTAAGCACTGAGCGTTTACAAATGGTATATTTAAAAATAAATAAGAAATTTTAAAACAACTTTTGACAGGAAAAATGTTTAACTTTAAGTGACTCTTTTTGCACATTGTTTTTTTTCCGAGTTGTGTTAGCGTAGGCTTAAAAAAAACAAGCTGATCGAGGCCTTTGTATTATTTTAAATAAATCCACACGTCAAGCTTTGAACAATTTTATTCCTTTAACACTATATTTTATATATTGTAAAAAAAACAAAAAAAATTAGGTTTTTTGTCGAAATTAAATTAACAAACTATTATGTAATATTTATAGTCTATTGTCTTATTATTCAGCATGTTTGATCAAGTTCATACAGCGGAAATGAATTATAATTTATTTAACTTAACCATGTGCACTTCATTTCTCTCCGACATATTTTGAATACCATAATCTAATTGTACATCAAATCCCATTTAAATTTCCCGTCCCGCAAAGATTGATAGCATTGAAAGGAAAATAAATATTTCGGAATCCATCCATGCCAGCAAGAAATATATGTTGCTGCTTAGCCAAAAACGTTTTCACATTAATTTAAACACGAGTTATAATACTGTGCACACTGGTGCAAATTTAACAAAAAATCAGATTTCATTTATTTATATTCCGTTATATAAGATAAGTGGCTCCAAGTAGCTAAAATTTGATTTTATTTAATAAGAACCCAATTATTCAACGTACGCAAACGTAAATTTATAAAAATGTTCATCTATCATAAAGGTACTCGTGGAATATTTAGGAAACCTATTAGGCATTACGAGATTATGGCAAATGAATAAATAAAGGACCGGTTTATGTGACCCTGTTTATATTTGGCAGCAGCAAATTTTAATTACCTTTCTTCAAATGTTTTGAAGCAGAAATAAGATGCTGGTTGGAATATAAATTAAAATTATTTTACATCTTAAGTTATTTGTTACAAAGTTTTCAAGTGTGTGCATATCAATCGCAGGAGAACTTAAAATATTGTAGATTTTGGGTTTACAATGAGGTGACTTTTTAAATCCTACTAGTTTACCAACTTTAAAAGTAAATATTATGCGTACCTTTTTACAAGAGGCTAGAAGCCTTCACTTTATTAGTTTATTGTTACAAAATTTATCTCATAGCCAATATTAAACTAAACAACATGCATAATTTTAACGCAAAGCTCTTCTCTCAAATCCCTTGGCATAACATCGCAGAAAATATTCAAGCAGTTCATAGGTAAACCAGCTTACAGATAATTCGCAGCCCTGTGCATTCCATTATTTTTATTTTCAATTTCATTAGCTTGAAATCAACTTAACTAAAAGCGTTTGATTCTAGGTAACATTAGTGTCATGATTTTATTCAGAATGTAAAAAGCTGTCGTAAGATCATGTGAACGAGAGCAGACTTCCATTAGTTGAATTAGACAATACCGAAACAAAAAAACTTCTAAGCTACTCGTGGTAATTTGGTTTTGCATGTAGGACGCATAACATCTAGAAACCCTTATATATTTCGTCCTAGTCAAATGTCAGCATGCAACATTTTTATAAAATTGCATATTCCATTCAAAAGTTTAAATTAAGCAAATTAAAGCGCGTTAGAAAATGCTGCTATAAGGCGAAGGGAAGAAGTGCATTTGTGGTGTTATTTGTCGCATCAAATCGTCGTGATAACAAACACCTGCTCCACACCCTTGACAATATTTACATGAGAGTAGTGGCGTGAATCGTAATCAACCATATCCAAAGTCGCTATCCAGAAGAACTCAAACGTAAATCATCAGTAGAACTTTTATAGTTGTGAAAGGCTTACGCAGAAGAACAGCAAAACTTTTGTTTATTCTCTCTATTTAGAAAATTCTCTTTAGCTTCAAAATAGATTAAACCAATTACTAATAAAACGAACATTGGTTGCGCGGGCGGTGATAAAAATTGCTTTAGTGAAGTTTTCCATTTTGACATAAACATCTAACCCTTTATGTACAAACATCTGCCAACATAAACTAATAATTTTGTAGTGAGAACAGGCAATTCATGCATTAGACCGGTTTCATTCTTATTGGGAATTCTTCACGTACTGTCCAGAAATTTGCCACGGACAGGACTCGAAATTGGGCACGTTTGCTTCAGAATCTTTTGCTTCAACCACTTAGTCACCCGACCGCACACTATTCAAAATATTCCATTGGATTAATTTTCTTTAATCAATACGTGTTGTGTACCCAATAAAAAGGTAACCGGTCTGCTGGAGGAATTGCCTTTTGTCACTGGATAATAATTAGTTTACACTGGGAAATATTTGTGCATAAATTGTTAGGTGATTATATCGAAATAGCAATCTTGATTAAAGCTAAAAGCGAATTACTAGACATAAGACATCGAAAAAAATAAGGGTGCCATTTATTTGTAGTATTTTGCAATATTTTAGATGCAAAAAATCCTTGATTATTAAACGAAATCAATTTATACTCATACGCACGATAAATATCTTTCTTATTTGTAGTGATTTATTAGAATACTAATACTATTTAGTTGAGTATCGCAATAGAATTTGCGACGAATTTAATGTGTTGTACTGAGCCTTAAGAAATTGAAGCATAATTTCTTGTTAACTTGAACAAAACGCCAATCCTTTTACACAAATATTGGCCAGTATGAAAAAGCATTGCATAAGGTAGCCAAGGTATTTCATCCAGTAGAACATTTCAACTAGACAATATTTGAATCAATACAACTTCCCCAAATGGCGTCGTTATTTCCGTAAAGTGAGAAATATTGAGAAGTTATTTATAACTTCAAGTCAAGGCGATTCCACACAAACTCGTCCTCAATGAAAGGCAAACCAACCATAGGTAATATATAACTGAAAAATGTATATAGAATTTGCCAGTGTTATACGTCGGATAACGTTTCAGACTTCGTTGTAAGTTTACTCTATTTGAACGCCTTGCGCTGAATAAATCGGGAAAGTATTTGATAAGTTCCTAGTAAGAACCAAATTGGTATACTAGACGAACGGATTTTGCTACTTTATAAAATTAGTATTTAATATTGGCGAATATATATATATATATAAATATATATATATATATATATATATATATATATATAATAGTCTGGTTCTTAGCTCAATATCACACTCTTGGCTTAAATAATTGGTATCATTTCAATGATTGATTCAATTATAATAATGCCAGATTTCTGGTGAATATATCTCTTTAATAGCCATCAAAAGTATTTAAATGTCGAGAAAAGGGAAAGTGCGGTTACGCCTCCGTATAGTAATTTAACGATTAAGAGTTATTTTTCAATTGCAAAGTTAAACTTTTGTATTTTTGCTTTAAGTGTAGTATAAAGTGCGAGAAATTGAATAAGAAAGGATTAAAAAATTAAAGAGTGTGGCTGGCACATGCTTCAAAATGATCATGTAGAGAAAATTGTCAGATATGAAGTTCATTTAGTTGTTAAATTTCAGTGTATTTTAAAATGTTAGTTTTACATCAAATTATGAGAAGAGAAATGTTCTCGATTGAACACTTTAAGGATTTACTAATGCCATACATGGATAAAGGTCTCATTTACATTACGGTAACCGCCCTGTTAACAATCAAAAATATCATCGCAATATTAACCAAAAATAAGTGCTCTTTATTAAACCAATGCGCTCAAAATACAAAATAGACAAAATTGAGCATCTCTAAATATAGTATGACCTTTCAAATGAACTTTAATATAGGTAAGTTTGAGTAGAGAATGATAATAGTACTCAAATGAATATAAAATTATAAATCATTTGTGGTTTCCTAGTTTGAATGATTATATTCAAGATACGCAATTTATGAAACGCATTATTCATACAAATATTTCACCTGAAAAAGTATTTTTGCAATTAATAATTTTAAGTGTAATATTTAGATAATAAAAAAAAATTTGGTCACGCGTATGTAAACATGGAACTGGGGCAACTTTAGCAAAATAAATTATTAATTTTGGATGATTAATCTTTGACTTAAACGATTATTTAAATCTACCCGTATACTCCCATTTGGCAATCGTATGTAGGCACAATTGATAAAGCCATACGCCGAATTTTGACATTTCGAGAATTCTGCATTAAATTGCTCGAAATTCTTAGAGAGGCCGTTAATATGACTGAGATATATTTACATTTTATTCTGTAATACTTTAAAAATTAATAGATAATCAATTAAATTTACAATAAAAGATTATATTTAGATTAATATTCAATAATATATATTATACCCCATTTTGATTTATCAGTTTTTTACGGACTTGAATTTTCCAATTACGTGTACATTACTTTAAAAACTAAAATATTTGACCGAATTGAATTATCACAAAAATATTTATTACACGTCTCATCATTTTATAACATTCAATTTACAATTTTAGAGCAAAATCGCAATATCATTTAAAATGGATTAACATTTTTATTTAAAATACACTAAATGGAAAAACTAGCCGCAAAAATTAGCACACAAAAAATGGTCAAAAGCTCAAAAGAGAGCCGCGAAAGTCATATGGTAATATTTGTGAATGAACAATCGTTTTTGATTATTTCATTCTATACAATGTCTGTTAATAGCCATTGCCTTGAATTGGGAAGTTATGTTCGCTAACTGAGCCACGATTAAGAGTGTTGCATTCCAAGGCGAAGTGGGCAAATATTCTTCTCTATCTTGTGTATATATATTTGTAGCTAGACTTTGTCTAGAGCTGCGCAAATGTACCAAATTATACACCTGCAATGTCGTTTTGATTACCTGTTCCAATACGAGGCATTGTATGGCTATATTTCTTATCTGCGTGAATTTATTTATAAAAATATATTAATTATAAAAATTGTACTATGTGTTCCTCTTCAATACCACTTTTTTGGACCGCGTAACTATTTAACTATTTATACAATGAATCTGAGGACAGCTTTGGTGTGGATAAATCGTGAATTTTTGGCGACAATGAAAGTTGATGACAATTATACACTGAACTATCCTCATTGAGCAGTAGCGTTATGCTTGGAGCATTCGTCAGCGCGCACAAGTCGAACGAGTCAAAATTTACATTATTTCTGCTGTCAAGAGATTGGCGACAAATATCAAAGTCAACATTGTCAATTTTATTCACACCTCTGTTCGTGTTCGCCGAATCGTACGATTCAGTGTTTTTTGAATGACCACCGTTCACCCTCTCCGATTTGGACATACGCTTGGAATAGTCTCCGTTTCTACAGTAGACGTTGGCAATATGTCGGCGCACAAGTTCCGGCGAATGTCTGTTGTTACGTTGACATTCACCTCGAAAATTGTCTAACATCAGGTTAACGCTGCATTCGCTACTACAACTGTTGCTCCGCTTGGGATGCCAGCAATTCGACTGTCTCTCTATAGATGCTTGATTGTGCCATCCAATCTTTAGTAGATTCCGATTGGTTTTGTTCGAGTGTTGCCTAACTTGCTTTATTGCGCAGTTCAGGTGAAAATCAGAGTCCTCTTCCGCCTGCAGCGAATAGATTGAGGCGCTTGTATCATAATCTGTACAATTTGCTTCAAATGTCATTGAAGTAGGCATGTCGTCGTCAAGCTCTCGGTTCAAATTGAGATTATCTTTTATTGTTCGGGCAATAACCGTTGCGTTAGGTGATTTGGTGCTTTTGCTAAACGAACTTGGAGAAGAAAGTTTACTATTTGTCCTTGATGATTTTGTTAATTCAGCAGATTCCAACGTTGTTTGACCTTCCGTTTGCACAATATTTTTAATTGTATTTGAGCTATGCATTTTTGGTGGTTCAGTTGTGTAATTTGATGTGGGTTTTGCATTTTCTGAAAAAGGTGTTCGAAAATAGGATATATTTAATGTTAAAATTAGTTTTTGGCCGTGCAAAAATTTTAAAAACAGATATATTGTCGATTATGTATTAAAGATTTATTGTCACATACAAACGGGATGTTGCTTTAATACTTCTAGTGCGAATCATTTGAACGATAACCATTTATTTTATTGTGTCCAAACTATTCGCCATTTAGTCAAAACATATTTTATCCATATTAATGCAGAGCCATAGAATCCGTAAAGCAGGTTTGTAAATTTTAGCCTCAATAGAAAAATTCAGCAAAATTGCCTAGAGATTTTTACAAATGAGCAAATGCATTTTTAAGAGTTTCATTTTAAACAATGATTTAAATCAATACAGTCTACTCATTTTTGTTATGTGCAGATAGATTTGCGTATATCTGTAGGCATATATTGGCCGTTTATTCTGGTATAAATGATGTTTATTAAATACTGTCAATCCATCGCAAAATGTTGTTCTTTGCCAAATATATATATATATATATATATATATATATATATATATATATATATATATATATATATATATATATATATGGTATTTAAACATAAATGTCCGTTAGCTAGCGATAAATTATGACATATTAAAGACAAATATGACATAAACAGCTATCACTATTTCGCAAATGCTTAATACACGTCAAATTTGTTACTACCAATTGTTGGAAAGCATAATGCAAGCCATACCAAATTCCTGTAATGTCTGTTGATTGAAGTTATTCTTTTTCAATTTGATACCGAATGAAGTTTAAAATCAATATATATTTAATGCACTAATTTTTATTGATTTCGTAAAATACTGTGAATTCAAAACATAAGCAATGGCAGTCTGCTTATTTCCAATTATGCTTAAATAAAATTGCAGTATTTTTCAATATAGAGTGGTTTTCAGTATTCGTTTTAACGGGGTAAAATCAATTTGCCTTTAATATATATTTCAACTAGCATTAACATGCAAATCTCATTAATACTCGCTTCATTTTAGAACGTTTTGACGATCCTCCAATGACAATTATATAAATTCAGATAAATAAGATGACTGTGTTTGCAATAATGAATAATTTATTAAGGAGAGTTTTAAAAAAGCTTGTTAATATAATTGACATGTAGACCGTCAATAAATGCAGTAAATTTTTGAAATATCCCCAATGAGATGACTTAATGCAATTATCCGGCCACACAGAACACACACACACACACACACACACACACATCTATATATATATATATATATATATATATATATATATATATATATATAAATATGCTTTATTATTTGTATTTTTATAGTGTAATGCACTTTGAATTGCGTGGACAAACTGAGATAAATATCTAAATTAATTCATATACGCAAAAAATGATATTTCATCGGTTCAACAGGATTTATATGCCAAAAATTAACCAAAATACCAACACAATATGTTGCTTTGCAAATCATGTTTTTCTAATTCCAGAATTATTTTGTTTATTCCTATGCAGTCACAATCTGGGCACATGGAAAACAGACAACAGTTAGATTTATGCTGAGACAAATATCTTAGAAACTTTAAATATTAAAAGATATGTCAGTACCTCGCTATCAAACTAAAGGTCTTTAAATAGTATTCAACCTATAATATAGTTAACTCCTAAAGATTAATAAAACTTCTTTTCAATCTATGTTCTTCGACTATCCGCAGTTTAAATTCACTAGACTGAACCCGACAAATAGAAGTTATGAAACCTATAACTTTTGATATACATATATATATATATATATATATATATATATATATATATATATATATATATATATATATATATATATATATATATATATTTAAACAGGTATATGTATTTTTAAATAAACATATAAATGAACATCTGAATTGCCACCAATGTGACAAAGAGGAAAGAAAACATAACCCAGAATAGAAAACTCACGTCATCGAACTTCGGCAGTTCTGGCTCAATAACGGCAAAACTATCTTGTTTATGATTATTGCTTGTCATTTTTTAGTAATTTTATTATAAATTGTATTCGGAAACACATTCACTGAACTCAAGTAAAAAAACGCCATAGAAAATAATCTAACTGAATCAAAGTCCAAACACGTAAGGTGGCATCATTCATAAAATTGCATGTTATTTGTCTCTTCGTTAGCATAATGCACAATTTTCAAAATTAGAAACCAAACTGTATTTTCTGATTTTCCGACGCGGCAATTCTGGCAGTCTTTTATTCACTGCCCAATAATGTAGAAACCGCTCTAAATGTGGAATTGTGTTTATTTACTACGCATTATTTAGTTTACACCGATAGTATTGTTAAAAATTGTTTTACACAGGTGGTATGGTGTCTGATCCTTAACAGTTGATCACTACTTGCTCATGGACCTTTAGTTAGAAATCTAGAAAGAAATTATCTCCACCAATAGGAAAAATTGGCCTAAATAACTAAGTTGATATATATATTCTAACGGTAATAGTTAAGCGGCACCTTCGGCGAAGTGGATAAAACGTAAGACATTATTCAAATTACCCTAATTCAAATCAAGTCCGTGGTGTTTCTGGCAAAACCGCTTTTTTCCAATGTCGCGTTTTGCGTACTCGGTTTCTAGCTTTTCACAAACAGTTTCACGAAGATCCGATTGATCCCAATTTCAATTTCCTTTTTGTCTTCGATTGGGCTGGGTCTGTAATTGTCCCAGCCGATAGCTGAAATTATAAGGAAGTAAGGATTGGTCTGCTAATTTCAAATGTGTAGATTTAGTTGTTGATCGAGGGTTCTCATGTGCGCTAGACATATGCATATATTGAGTTTAGTTACTGAGACAAATTCTATTGTAAAAACCAATGGTGAATCAATGAAATAAAATATAAATATAACGGTTTCGGAACCAGGTTACCACATTTGCTTAAATCTGCTGTTGTGAGTATTGTGCTGTTTATAGTTTCCTGAGGATAGTGGTTGAAATTTTGCCTTGAAACGTCGCCATTAAACAAAGATGTGATTGAACCGCCTTTCTATTGGGACAATTACAAACCCAACCTGATCGAAGACAAAAAGGAAATGGAAATTGTGATCAATCGAATCTTTGTGAAACTGTTTATGCAAAGCTAGAAACCACGTACGAAAAACGCGACAATGGAAAATAAGAAGCTGGCACTCCGCAAGCAATTTTTAAAAAAAACCGCCTTTTGCCCGAAAAAAAGACGCCAATGCGTATATTGAAATGCATTAGTAATTCCTTAAACTGTCAAGTTAACACAGACAAAATCTATAAACAAATTGAATATCCAACCTTTTGTACATCAGCAATTTCATAATGGGTTGTCTTCCTCCATCTCCTGAACGATCTGATATATCTTGAATTAGGTTTGAATGCAATGCTATATAAGGAATACTAAACAAAAACAGAAACTGAAATGAAATCAAAAGGAAGGGAAATAAGCAGACCGAACCAAATTTTACCCGTTTAACATCTCGAACGTGGAAATTACTCCAATTACTTGTGGGTGGTCGAGTTTCTATCTTAGGCGGTGGTGAGTCTATATCAGCCGCAAGTATATCAAAAACAACACTCATTTAATTCAATTTTAAATCACTCGCCAAATTTCCTTCTAATAAGCAAGGGAGGATAGCGTAATGAAAATTTTGCCTGCAATGACTGTCTAATAACATGAGGTTTCATATGTGTACGTGTTGATTTGAAAAATACTTAACCAAACTAACTCTGTCTCGTAGACTCGACTCATACATGGGTGTGATAACTTAATGCGCAATAAAATCATTTTCGTCTAGTTGCTAAAATATGAAATGCTTGTTATACAATAGCATCATCAATACAACAAAAACTACGACAACAACAATTAATTATAATTATTATTAAAACAAAAACAATATATAATTAAATTATGCCAACTTAGTATCATTTACTATTACATTCTTTGGTGGCATAGTTTCTGTTGTTTATGTAATTTGTAACTTCATGTCAATAGCGATGACATTAATGCTTCTCTTTTGAGGAGTGTTTAAGTGTTACTCATTTAAACTATTATTGGAGATCTGTGCTGACTTGTTCGAATTTTAACTCGAAACATTGTTGAATAGAATACATTTAAAGAAAGACTGACGAAAAATAGAAGTTTATGAATCATTTAAACTTTTATGCAATGTACGCCTTCTGTCAAACGGTAAAAAAATGCAAAAGTGTAGAAATATTGTTCACCTGGACGAATCCTGACCACAATATATATGCATGAAAGCACTTTAAAAGACGAACTGTCTCAGTTATTTAATGCAGTATATATAAAAATCAAGTAGGTCAATAGTTTTTTTCTATACAACGTTCTAAGCTGGAATTCTTTAATACTCATAATGGCAGATAGGAGATGCGTATTTGGAACTTTGCATCGAAAGCTAAACAGAATGATTTTAATCGTAAAGTAGTACCATTAAACGCCAAATAAGTTATACAGGAAAATTTTCTTTTAAAAATGTGTAATCCGTAATGCAGATGATGAGATATAATATTAAAATAACTAATAACAACTAAGTCGGGCTAGTTCAGTTAATACCGATGGCTTCCAATTGGACAATTTGTCTACCCCTTATGGAATGACATATGCAAGTCTGAGATGAATAGTTGCAAAATCAGCTCCTAATCAATGCTGAATATGATCCACCTGGGTGGAGGATTGACCATAAGAATAAACTGGTATTTAGCTAGCCTATGCCAGTGACGTAATTTATGGGTTCCGTTATTTATTTTAACGAAATACTCTTTGATTCAAATCCCGGGCATAGCACTTTTGGCAGTCGTTCTTTTTCATTGCATGCATTTGCTTGTTAATTTAATTTTTGCTTTACGTCATCAGTATATATCAAATAAAACCCTGCTAGTATAATTTGATTGTAGTTCTGCTTGCATCTTTTAAAAAATAGTGGGTGGAAATTGCATTAACGTTATGAATATCTTTTTATATCTACATAATAAAAGAATTTGTCTTTCATAATTTACGTCTATTTGATTCATTTAGCAATAAGCCATACACTCATAAGAAGATCAGCTCAAACTCTATATAACAAATTAACGTTTTCAGCATTATTTATAAATAAATTGTGGAACTTAATCTGGAAGGAAACAATATACTTGGCAGCATTTTAAAAACAATATATCTGGCGAAAAATAGTTTAACTTGTAAAATATTAGACTTTAAAATAAGAACGTTAGCACTTTCTGAAATCTTTCAATCCATCTCAACCGTATTTCTCAACAAATTTTACATAGTACAGTACTTTTTTCATTGCAAATAGTACTACTTGACTAAGCAAATTTATTCAGGAATACTTTTTATGAAATCAATAAAAATAAAAATTAATTTATCTAAAAAAATTTCATCACATGCAACGTAGTTAACAAGAAACCTTTTGTCTATATGAGGAAGTATAATCATATATTCAACATTTATTCATGTATGTAAATATATTCATACATATTTATAAGAGCATTTAATATTTTGAATAACTATCAGATAACAATGAATACGGGTATTAATTTTTAAACATAAACACAGCTTCAGTATGTTCTATCATTAATGTAACTGTACTAATTTTAACGCGCTTTCATAATTTAAAAACAAATTTTCAGTTAACTAAATTATGAATTTGATGCACATTTTTTGTGACTGACAGGTATTGATAATATTCAAATCGTTTTTCTGAAGGTATAACATAAAACCGCCGTTAAATATTAATTTTATTCCAAACAATGAGGTGCAAATTACATTAGAATAAAAGATTGATGGCTTATTTGTTCAATTTAGTTGATATAATTAGGCGGCAAAAATGATATTTATTAATTAATAAAGCGAACAGATGCTGGCGAATGCATTGAGAAGTGTATTTCATTTGCGCTTTGCGAAATAAATTACTATCCACTATAAAATGAAAATTAATTAAATCATGCCTAATTTTGAAATTAAAAAATTCTATCTGTAAATTTAATAAAATTTGCAATTGATCTCTGCCGAAACTTTGACAAGTAGGCCTAATTTTCATTTGCTTGTTACATTAGCCTCACGGAAAGTAAAAACTCTGTATGAGGACGAATTAATTTTTAGTGCTTTTATACATTGTTATTAATGAGTAAGATCAAACAAAACTTTATAAGTCAAAAATTGAATAATAAAAAGGTTAATTCGTAAGGCAAAAACGCTTCATTTTACTTTCTAATTGTACCAACAAATTGCACCCAAAAATTGCTTGAAAAACACTGAGGTGCATAACATTTAGATTAGATCTTGCATCATACGTCAGATTAAAGTTGAATCCGATGTAGAAAATTATAACTTAGTTTGAATCAAACATTTTCCTCATCACTAACAAAATACAATGCCATATTCAAAGAAAACGTTCCACTTTGAAGCTATTATAATCTTCATATCCAAATATGTTTGAGAATAAATAATAAAGTTTTTAGCCTACTTTGTATGATAAAGTCAATAAAATTCGTCTCATTATCACTGACCAATGATTTGTCGGATAAGAGTTGCGTTACACCCTGGCAAGTTTGAGATAGGAATACAAAACGAATCCAATGTTTTTCAGAGTCATACAAATGTTTCTCAATGTGAATAGATAAGAACCATGTTTTACAAATCGAAGTTGCCTGCAAAAGAAAATATGCAATTTTTATCTAGCCCTCATTAGATAGTGGCGTAAAGGCGTGAAATCCGTTACAAAAAAATTGAACAATATTTGAGTTCAGACCCACGCAGAATTTTCCCAGCTTCAAAGGATGCGAACATTAATTGCAGTTTTAACCTGTCTGTTGACTAATTACGATTAGATGTATCGAGTCCCATTTAGCCTGAATCCTAAAAGCGTAAAAACATTTCTAGAAATTTCGTAAACTTCCAGTTTACAGTCAGGAACGTCTCTCAGTGAGAGGAGATACGCACATTATTTACCCAATTAAAACTTGTCTGTTATTTAACATCGTATATATATATATATATATATATATATATATATATATATATATATATATATATATATATATATATATTATCAAACTACAATTGACCATATAACTTGCTGGAAATTACTTTTAAGGATACATTTTATCGTTTATAGTTTTCTTCCAAATAAAATTTTCATTGATTCTATTTATTACGCGCAGCAACCTTTGTTTTATTAAAGATTTGACCAAATTTTGAAACCATATTCTAGAAAATATATTTTACTTATAATGCTATTCATTAATCAGGCTGTTATAAAATGTATTTCAGTCCTATAACAATGCTTTAATTAAGTATTACATCAAAATGGCGTGAAATCTTTTATGTTGCAGCAAAATAACGGATAAACCATGCGACTTTGTCGTCAGGCAGCAAATCAATTCGTGCAGTTCTGTTGTAAACCTTGGACTTTTGCTCAATGTTTGAATCTGCTTGTATTGAAGATGGCAGTTGAGGCTCTGAACTAACGATAAAAGATCTGAACTACTGTATAACCTCAAAGCTCTGAAACTATTGCACAATGACTTCATTTGTGCCGTAAAATTAGGATACTTTTCCCTTTATAGATTTGTCGAAAAAACTCCCTTCTTTCCTGCCAATTTATTATCTTAAACTGTTTTCCGAATTATTCTATTTTTTGCCAATAGCTCTACCACCATAGTGTTAATAATATAAGGAATTGGAAACTATTATTGAATGATTACTTAGATGACGTTTATTCATATATTCATTAAAAAATCTGTTAAATATGTAATTATATTTTGATTAATAAAAAATATAAGTAAGTATTTCGGTTGAATTTGTGATAACATTGCATTAAAAGAGAAATAGTCTATTCACAGGTAAAATTTTTTTACAAATTAATTTTAAATGCGAAAAGAATTATCTATCATTCGAGTTGGCTCGTATACACCTCGAATGACATACTATGTGGCAGGTAATATTATTGGACAGTTAATGCCGAATTCCTATTTTAATATTCTACACCGATCGATAAAATAATAACGCCTAAAATTTAATTTTTTTCATAACTTATTTAATTAATGAATATAAATATCAATGTATCGTTTGTAGTGATCTGAGAATCATTGTTTAGTGGAGGTCTATTAGCTTCTATCAAATGAAACATTTAGGTTGCGTCACCAGCAAACGTATATATTTTTTAGGATATATAGTAAAACTTATTATAAAATGTTTTGACCAATGCGAAATTTTTGCGGTGATCATGAAAGCATTAGTATTGTATGAATAATGTGAAAAATAGCTATTACACGAACAGACCAAAAACAGGTTTTAGTTAATTGATTTTAACTTTTTGAGATGCTTTTTTTTAAATATATTTTTTAGTCGCATGAAGGAATAATTGTCACAATTTTGTCGCCTGCCATGCTCAGGGAAACTTAATTATCGTGCACAATTTCACACTATTCAACGAGTTAAAATTTAAAATTACATGTTACGTTCTTTGAAGTTTGTGCTTTAGATATTTCTTGATTTAAAGTCTTTTTTCGGAATATAATGATAATCGGGTAATTGAAAATTCTTATGCCATACCTACTTCAAAATGTCAACTGATTAAGGAGCATTTGCTTATGTAATGCAGTATAATTGGTGCAAAATTAAATAAGGACAAAAAATGATCCGTGTTCATTGTTAACTTCGTTTTCAGGTTTGGCTATATTTTAACAAATTTATATAATTGGCCAAGTAAATTATAAACTACACAAAAGGTTTATCACGTATAGTCGGCTAGGCTTTTGTGAAACCTCTGCGTAAGTCTCGGTCCTTTCTCTAAGGCATGACATTCGAGATGCTGCACGATAGTTGTAGGCTCAAGTGTGCGAGGTGCATCTCCAAAACTAACTTGCTCAAAATACACGTAGATGTAGTTGTCATCTACTATACCTAAAACATAAATACATTATGAGCACAAACGTTTAAAAAACACTTTGGTGGTAAACTGCACTGGCTACATTTTATCTTCCAATTGAAATTCAAAAATAATATCTGAAGCACTAAAAACAAAAAACATCCTGTTTGTTTTGCAAAATAATTTTTATTCCCAATTATCCGAAGGGCGATATTGGCAAATTCAACTCTATATTTTTGCAAAAGACACATAAACACGTAAGACACACAGACCGAAATTGAATTAAACCTCCGCACTAAAGATATGAACTCAGAAATCGAGAAACTCGTTCGAACGAAAGTATGAATTTAATTAATACAAGTTTTTCCAAAATACATTTCCTTGGTACTTTTCAACGAATAAAAAGTTGACGTAAATTATATAAGAATAAAATATATAATAATATTAAACCAATGATTTTACAATAAGATGGCAATCCTTTTTTACAAGATTTCATTATTTACAATATAAAATATGTTCATGAAAACTGTATGGAACTAATGCTTCCAGATGGCATTATCGATTTAATTTTAAAAAAACTGTAGAAGCGACGGATACCTTACGCATTACTTTTTAAAATGTATGTTCAAAAATTTATTTAAATACAATGGGATTGGTGTTTATTTCAAGCTCGCAAACTTGATTTAAAGAATTAATTTAATTGTTCTAACGAAGCCTATACATATTTCTCAATGTGAAACATTCAATAAACAATACGTACGGTTGAAATCAGAACTAAAAAAGGTAGATACACAACATCCATAAATCGAAATGAAATTTTTAATGAAAACTGAACTCAATTAATGCAAAATTCCTTTGTATATTTACACGATTGCCAAATACAATGATTATCTTATTTCACCATCATGTGTAGCAATAAACTTATTCATTATATCATATTCCTTTAATAAGCATTTCTTATACGAAACCGGTCTATATGAATAATTCCACTTGTTTCTATGCTATTCCTTGTTTATACTAACAAAAATTGAAACCATTGCAATATACGAAAATTCAAAATATCTGTAAGTCAAATTTATATATATATATATATATATATATATATATATATATATATATATATATCTTTGAATTGCCCTCGAATATTAAACAGTATTTTTTAATTGGGGCAGAAACACAGTATAAACAAAGCGGATAAAGGCCATTTATTTAGAAAATACTAAACGTCACCTAAAAATCATTTATCTTTATACACTCTGGGTTTTCATTTTATTATGTGGGGGCCAAAAAATCTGACTCGCTTTAACTTCTATTTCTTGTTTTGGCTGACTGGTAAGTGTTATGCGTTTGCGTCTTTGTGTTTGCCTGTTTGCATGTAATGTTCCTTCTCGCTGTTTTGCACAGTGATGTCTGAGATCTGGTTATTCTTGTATGGATGGCTTGAGAGTTAACCACCTTTTGGCATTGTTGGCTGTTACGTGTACGAATGTTATTTTTCCCAGTGTAGTATTTCGTTTCACCTTGTTGCGCATTTTTTTCTATATATGGTTACAGCGCACGTGCGGTTTGCAATGTTGAATGCTCATATTGTTTCGAAATTTCTGTCTCCGTATGTGCAGTTGTGTTTTCCTCTTCAGTTTGTTGCAAATACGATGGAGTCTGGTCGAGGGCGTGTTCAGACATGCCTGGATACTAGTAAATTGTTGTTGAATTTTGTTATTCGAAGCTAGTCGATTAGAATATCATGCTGATGAAACTTTTAACTATTTATTACAGCTGTTTGTTGTTTTATATAAAGGGCTTCCTAAATATATAATAATTTTTCTGATTTTGCGTTATGCAGAATTGAGAAATTGGTCAAATTGACTGGGTGCCCCGTTTTAAATATATGATCGGTAATAGCTGATTTTCCTGACGTTGCCAAGAATGTTAATCAATTTCTGCGGTAAATGTTGCCGGATTCTGTTTATTAATTGCTTCTTCGTACGTCAAATATATGTGCTACCGCACATACATGAGAATTTGCAATTGATCTTTGGCATCCAACCTCATGATTCTCTGTGTGCTAAATTTGATATTAACTTTAACACTGGGAAAATTCTCCTTAGCTGTCCTTTTCAACCACCTGAATTATTGAGGTTGGTAGGTCGCCTCTAAATGATAAATTTAGGAAAACCTGCTTGATTTTATCCTCTCTAGTGCTAGTCTGTCGTGGTCCGATGTTGACAACAATGAACAACTGAGGTCAGTTGTTCATTAGCAAAATTTTCTTCAGGTAGCCCAGTTCTTCCTCGATCTTGAATTCAGAGCAGATCTTTCTTATTCTGTTCGCTAGATTGTTAACCAAGTATCTCTTGTGGGTTTTTGGCACACTGATGTTGTAGTGAATGTATTGTCCGGTGAAAGTGGATTTTCTATGTATGGACAGTGTCAAATCCCCAGTTTCTTCACGAGTGAGTCTGATGTCAAGGGAGGTAATACTATTGTCTTTCTTCACCTAGGGAGTAAATTTGATGTCTGGATTGGCTCCATTTGTTTGTTTGAGGATTTCGGAAGGGTCTGCTGCTTCTGAGATTAACAACAATATATCATCTACATAACTTTTGAAGAGTGCGCAACGATCAATTATACATTTTAGGCTCGATTTTTCAAGATTTTACATGTATACATCCTGCAGGAGGGGTGCAATGCAGCTTCTCATAGCTATACCATTGATCTGGCGGTAGCATATCCCTTCAAATCTAAATTGCACGGTTTTTTGTACATGCTAATATGATTTATTTCATGTCATTGTCAGCTATAGGGAAGTTGTTAAACTCATTTTTCAAAAGGTCACATAAGATCGCCGTTTTCTTATCCAGTGGAATTTTCGTAAATAAGGATGAGACGTCAAGCGAGACCATTTTATTCTGTAGAATGTTCTTCCGCTTCAGTTCAACTGCTTTCTCGAAGGAGTCCTTGAAACTGTTTGCGTTTATGATATCTAAGTATTGAGGTAGAGAAAGACAATAGTTTTGCCTTCCTTGACATCAAGCCCACTCGTGAAGAAACTGGGGATTTGAAAATGTCTATACATAGAAAATATACTTGCACCGGGCAATACATTCAGTACAACAGCAGTGGGACAAAATCCCACAAAAGAATCTTGGTTAACAACCTAGAAAACAGAATCAGAAAGAACCGTTCTGAACACAAGATGGAGGAAGAACTGGGCTACTTGAGGATAACTTTGCTAATGAACAACTACCCTGAGAGGTTCATTGATGTCATCATCAGAACACGACAGATTCGCAGTAGAGAGGATAACGTCAAGCATTTTTTCCTAAATTTACCATTTAGAGGCGACCTACCGAAATCAATAATTGCACGGTGGCTGAAAAGAACAGCTAAGGAGAATTTACCTAATGTTAAAGTTAATATGAAATTTAGCACACAGAGAATCATGAGGTTGGATGCCAAAGATCAATTGCCAATTCTCTTCAAATCATCCATAGTCTACAAAGTTTTAGGTATGTGCGTTAGGACATATATTTGACGTACGTAGAAGCAAATGATAAACAGAATATAGCAACATTTACCGAAGAAATTAATCAAAAAATGCTTGGCACCGTCAGGAAAATCAGCTATTTCCGATCATATATTTAAAACCGGGCACCCAGTCAATTTGACTAATTTTTCAATTCTTAATAACGCAAAATCAGAAAAATTATTATATATTTTTGAAACTCATTATATAACAAAATTCAACAAAAATTTACAAGTATCCAGGCAAGACCGAACACGCCCTCAAACAAACTCAACAAATACTCGATTGGATTTGCAAGAAACTGAAAAGGAAAAAACAGCTGCACATAAAGCAACGGATTTTTCGAAACATTATGAGCATTTAGCACTGCAATCCGCACCTGTGCTGTTACCAAGTGTAGAAAAAAAATTACGCAACAAGGTGAAACGAAATACTACACTGGGAAAAATAACATTCGTACACGTAACAGCCAACAATGCGAAAAGGTGGTTAACTCTCAAGCCATCCATACAAGAATGACCAGATCTCTGACATCACTTTGCAATATTGCAAGAAGGATCATTACATGTAAACAGGCAAACACAAAGACGCAAACGCATACACACTTACCAATCAGGCAAAACAAGAAATAGAAGCAAAACCGAGTCAGATTTGTTGCCACCCACATAATCGAATGAAAACACAGAAAGTAAACAAATGAAAAATGTTAAAGTGACGTTTAGTATTATCGAAATAAATGGCGATTATGCGCTTTGTTATTACTGTTTTTTCGTCCAAATTAGAAATATACTGTGTAATATCAGAAGGCAATTGACTGCCTCGTTGAGAGCTCATTAAGCTATTCAATTTTAATTCAATATAGTTTTAAAAGTTGGCATTGTGTATGCTCCATAAGGAGAGACCGCGTATGACTAGCTGAAAATTAAGGTCGCAAGAGAAGTTAAGGTGGTCCACCTTATTAAATAAATGACCAGAACCTCATTTCAATATATCGCAGAAAGTGCACGCCTTGAAAAGTTAAATGGATAAATGTATAGACTCTGAATCATACACTCTCTAATTCAAATCCCTTTCACAGCAATTCCTGGTAAGTTTATATATATATATATATATATATATATATATATATATATATATATATACATATATATATATATACTAGAAAAATTACCCTTATATAGAAATTCAAAATATCTGTAAGTCATTTATATATATATATATATATATATATATATATATATAAATTTGACTTACAATATAATTCTAATGGTCTTTAGTATAAACAAGGAATAGCATAGAAGCAAGTGGAATTATTCATAAAGACCGGGTTCGTATAAGAAATGCTTATTAAAGGAATATGATATAATGAATAATTTTAATGTTACACATGATGGCGAAATAAGATAATCATTGTAGTTGGCAATGGTGTAAATATACAAGTGAATTTTGCATTAATTAAGTCCAATTTTCATTAAAAATAATATTTCGATTTAAGGACGGTGTGTATCTACACTATTTAGTTCGGATTTCAACTTCACGTATTTTTTATTGAATGTTTCGCATTGATAAATAAGTATAGGCTTCGTTAGAACTATTAAATTAATTTTTGTACATACATTTTAAAAGTAATGCATAAGGTATCCATCGCTTTAACATTTAAAAAAAATTAAATCGGTAATGCCATCTGGAAGCATTAGTTCCATACGGTTTTCATGAACATATTTTATTTTGTAAATAATGAAATCCTGTCAAAACCAATTGCCATCTTATTATAAAAAATCCTAGGTTCAATATTATTATGCATTTTATTCTTATATAATTTACATCAACTTTCTATTTATTGAAAAGCACTAAAGAAATATCTTTTCCGTACACCTTGAAACAATTTTTATCTAATATTATTATTTCCATGTCCACAGGCTTAAAACAAATTAGGATAAACGAAAAATGTCATACGTAATTTGTTAAATTATGTTTAAGTTTTTATAAAGGCACAACATTGCAAAAAAATTAAAACAAAAAACGTTGAAAAACTACGAGAGAATTTAGACTATTGGAAAGTGCAATCAAATGCGTGCATCATTTTCGGTTGTACCTCAATGCCATGGTATGTTATATTTGCTTGCTAAATTTTTATTTAATTATTGTATTTATTTATTTCTGTTAGGCAATTTTGTAACTGAAAGTTAATATCTGGATGAGAATTCTTGCAAGCTTTCTGAAAAAGGTCGCGGTTTTACAGACATGTATTCAAAAATCGATTTGATAGATAGTTGAATTGCAACGTGCTCTCACTTAAGTATTGGTGTCAAATATATCGGGATGTGCAATTTATTCTGGAGGTTGAGCAGCTATCTAGATAAATAGTATTTATGTTTGATTTTAAGACAGTTTTTTCTATTGCAAGCGTAGTTCCTTTCAAAAATTGATGATTATCTGCATTAAATTTCAGTTTTTTTATAAAGCTGCCACATTCTCGTTTTCAGTCAGTAATATCATTCGATTTCTGATTGGTCACGAAAGATTAACGAAATTACCATTGGCATTAAGAATATTGGATGTTTATAACAATGGAAATGAATTTTAATAAGAAATATTTTTCCATTGCATCATTTTAAAATTTTTTTTGCATATATATAGAATCACTTTCATTTTTAGCAGAATAAAAAACTGTCCCTATCACATTTTCTCCCCAAATTTCTACAAATGAATATATATATATATATATATATATATATATATATATATATATATATGGTATACATAGAGTATCTATATATTTGATCATATATAGACACTTGTGAAATAAATAGGAAATAAGTATCGTTTAAATTTCACTTTAATTTACGAATTTAATTATAGCTCGCATCCCAAAAGAAAAAGTATAGTGTTATACACAGGAAGCGCTGTTAGCAAAAAATCATCAAAACGGAAGTACAAATGGACAAATGAAATGTATCGCGAGTTGAGTTAAATATTTTGATTTTTCAGCAGTTCTACCTACCTTTAAACATATCCAGTACGCATACTCGGTTAGAGAAACTCTAAGATGAATGAAACTAGCAAAGTTATTTTCACAAAAATGACGTGCACATTACAATAATGAAATATGCAGAATGAGCATAGTTTAAACGGCGTATTTCTAAAAATACCTATAATATGACCCTTATCAAAAATTTTATTAATTTAGTTGCGTGAACTTTCGTGACAATTAAATTTGAGTAGATTTAACTTTTAACCGCGCCATACAATAGTAACATAGACAAAGATAATGCCAATGAATTGTTAATTTTTTTAAAAGAAATGAATACAATGCCGATATTTCAGGTATCTTGTGAGGTTATAGTAAATGTCGTAAATATCTGATTAAAAAAAAGCAAAATTATAAAAGGTATATTTAATAGAAGAAATTAAGATCGCTAAAGCGTAGAAATTGTTTAAATAAATAATATGCACAAGAATGATTCCGAAGGTGTGCATCAAAATTAATATTTATTTTAAATTTAACTCTCGTAAAATCGTAACCTTAATAAATTGGAGTTCTTTTTTATTTAATATGAAAATGGAGAACACAAAAAAACTTGAGAAGATGATTGTTCTGTAGAAAGTTTAGAAGAATGGCGGAAAGAGATGTAAATCGCATTATCGTGTGTAACTTATGATAGATCGCCACTTTATTATCTTCACTCATATTTGTATTCAAGATCAAAAGGATATTATCGCGATTTTTCAAATATTTCAATGATTGCATCGGTAATATTCGCGAGTTTGACTAAATGAAAATATTCGATTTTAAAGTGAACATTTCATGCTACGCAATATACTTCCGTCTGAATATTTATCTTTGCGGGAGTCTGCTTGATTGCGTATCACTCAATAAAGGAGAATTATTGGCAGCTGAACATAAAATTCTACTATTTATATTGCAGCAGTTAATGAAATCAAGCACTGACGTAGATCTTTTTTTACAAAACGTAAACAATTTTCCTATAAAAAAATGGTTTGACCATATTTTATAATCAGGATAATTTATAAGGTACAAAGTAAAGCAATTCAAAATACAGCGTATTCTAATGGCATTTGTAGTGATATTAATCATGTAAAGAAACTGTTCATAATATGCTCTGCTGGTAAGATTAAAATATAACGTGATTGCTGTACCAATTTTTAACAATAAACTCAATTCTGTATTCCAATAGCGGCGTGTTTAGGAGTAGCACAAGTTGTTGTCTGCATCATTCGTTTTATTTTAAGCAAAATCACATCTTATTGTCTACAACGAAGGTGTCCTAGACAAAGAAGCACAATCTTATATTTCGAATACGGCTATTCAATCTCATGTGAAGCCACGAATTCCGTTTTACAGTGCACTGGTAACAGAGTTTCAATGAACGTTGACATATTTAGAGGAAGTGCGAAAGACACAGAGAGAAATATTTTGCTAGTGAAGTAAATTTTAGTCATTGTTGCCTCAACAGTAGATTTTCAAGTTTGATAATGCTCGTCAGCCATGGTTTGCATGCCATCGAAGTGACAATGAATGATAAATATTACTCGCCATACTTCACCAGAAATAAATGCCCAGCATTTATTTACCACCAGCATATTATTGTGAAAATTCATTGCCTTGCAGTAATCAATGAGCGTTTCATTTTGTATAAGTCCATGCCTGATTTTCGTTATAAATGTGGTTTTTTTGCGTTCGTTACCAATTGCCTTTTGTTGCGTTTTTTCTTTATTGTTTTTGTTGTTGATTTTTGTTCTACTCTATATTCCTTTTTGTTCTTCTTTTTTTCCCTAGTTTTTCTTGTTTGTTGCCGAATTTTTTTTTCATTTTTCCCAATGAAGTTGGTCTTTATTAATATTTTTGTCTTTTTTCTTTATTTCATTGTTATCGCTGTATTATGTTTGTCGTCTGGTTCGTTAACTGTTTTTTTCATTATTTGCATTTATGTTGTTGCAATTGTTATTTAAGTTTTTGTTGCTATCATCATTGTTGTTGCTTTCATTTTGAACAATTTTCCCAATATTTTCATTGATTAGGACAATTCTAATTAAACAGTTTAATAATTATTTTACAAAATTGTTATAATTTATCTCGTTTACAGTTCGAAGTAGACGTTTGAGATTTTATTCAGGCATACATATTCGAATATGGCATTCGGTGCGAATGGCGATAATTTATGGACGATCGGAAAATTGGCATAAATTGGTTTCTTTGGGGCTAGCATTTTGTATATTATTCTCAACTGTCATACTGTATTGCCTACTCTTGTATCCTACATTCTTTGTGTGTAGATTTTAGCACAACCTCGAGTGTTTAGTTTTTTGTGCATTTATTTAATCACGGTTGTCCCAATTGTGTTATCTGCTAAAATTCCAAGTCAACTTGTTAGTGTATTTCGTGTGCTCGTGTCTCCTCATTGTCAATTTTTTTCAATATTTTGAATATTAAATTTGATTAGCTATCTATTTCTATTCGAACAATTTATCATCATAAATTTATATTTTTAGGCTTCGTATTTTCTCTCTTTCAGTCTAGGTATAAATTTCTAAAATTTCCCCTAGTTTGCTTCTAAAACAGTCATTATATACAAATGAAATAAAGAGGCACTGCAAAGTTGGCAAAATCAAATCGATTTTTAAATCGTAAATAAGAGTACCTTCCCATAAAAAATAAACGTTTTTCTAATAATCATATTATATGCGTGTTGTTTATATGTCACATTTAAAAAAATCTATCAATTATTGCCAAATATACAGTATAATATTAGAAAGTGTATTCAAAATTAATTCTCTCATTTTGCGTTCCATATGTGCACTATTTCTTTAACTTTTCTTTTGCGTAATGTTCACACAATGTTTACTAATTAAACAATAACTAGAAGATTAATTTCTGTTTGCTCTTTATTTTATCCACTTTTGTCAATTGTTTTTAAAATTTGCCTGCCTGCTGTATAGCTCTAGTCACTTAATGTGTTTTTCTTTCAAAGCCGATAAAATGAGCAATTGCAAATGTACATTTCAACAGTTTCCTACTTGTCGTCCAGGCTTGATAAGTGAACTTTAATTCACATTGCTTACACGTTAGGATTTGCTGAATTTACTAAATTGATTTCCACCAAATTTAAACTTTCAAAGTAGGTGTGCAATGTATTTTTGTATTTAAAAATGACTAGAGATATCTTATAAATGACTATGGTTGTAAGACGCAAATTGCCGGAACATTTACGTTGACCATCTCATTTAAATACTCCTGTAGTAGTCAACACCTGTAGAACCATCACAAATTCCTCCATTATCACTTAGCTGACATGTCATACTGCATGCCCAGATCCGTCTACACAATTCGGCTGAAATGACTGCATTCTTTCCGACTGAATGAGGATTAAGTGATTATAAAGCAAAAATTTACATTTAAATAACAACCAAAAAATTACTTTAAAACCAGTTTTTAAATGGCGTGATTTCTGTTGCCTAACTTAACAAATCGTAATTACAAACAGGTGGTGTGCAATTTTTTAAATCTAGTTTGCGAACTTGAAGTAAACACCAATCCCATTGCATTTAACCAGTCGTCGAACAACATAACAAAACTACCACCAGCCGCAACGCACTGACGCGTTTCGACCTTCCATGATCATCATCAGAGTACGACGGCAAACTGACCATCGTGGATCAAACCGATAGTCAGTTTTCCGTCGTACTCTGATGGTAATCATGTAAAGTCGAAACGCGTCCGTGCGTTGCGGCTGGCGGTAGTTTTGTTATGTTATTCGACGACTGTTTAAATACAATGGGATTGCTGTTTACTTCAAGCTCGCAAACTTGATTTAAAGAATTGTTACCACCACCTGCGCAATCAATTATTGTTTAAGGTGTTTTTTTGCAATCCATGGTCACATGTCATGATGAAAACATTTTAAATGTATCAAGCGCACTCCAGGTTTTCTTCACTGCTCAATGACCGCAGCCGATTTAGCCCAAATCGATTCGATTACACCCACCATCTTGAACTCCAACATAATAGTTTTCCAAAATGTTAGTGGTCAACGTATTTTGAACCACTAGAATATTCTTTTTCATCCATCAGTCAACTCGATCTGATAGTCCATATTCTAAACTGTAGGCCCATTCCCGTCAATGAAATATACTGTCAAACTAATCGGGTACGATCAGCCGTCTTAATCCCAATGAAGAAGACATGACGACGGATAAGGTCATTTATGATAGGATTTAGAAGTTATAATACCAAAATTTTGTATAAAATCATCAAGCCATCCTAAAACAAAATATTGTATTAGATGCCGTATTAACAATTTCATGGAATTTTATTAATAATTCTCCCGATAGGAATTCAGTAATGACGCCCTTAAGCATCGCAAACTTCGGTAATTCATTTTCACATGTCACAAGGAAATGACTTGTATCGTCGTGTTTGAAAATGCAGAGCACATTCCTGGTTTTCTTATTTGTGTAATTTCTCCTCTTGCATTGGCATCAAAGGCATTAACCGATATGTCACAAATTTCATTCACCAACGTAGGAGGAAATTGTTGCGCCTGGACTAAATTGTGTTGATCAATAAATATTCACGTTCACATGTCAAAAACAACTGTTTGTAAACATCGAATTTTGAGATGCAGAGTAATTTCTTAGTTTTATTCCTTGCGTAATTGCAACTCTTACAAATGGTCTCAACGCCATTAACCAAAATGTCACTGATTTCATAAAAGATCCCAGTGGTAAACGCATGTTGAAACACCCAAATTTGACCCAATAAACAATAGCCAACTCGCTTTCGTAGCCTGACTTGGATACTGCAGGCTCGTTACCGTCTACTTAAAGAAAGTTAACACAATATGGCTAAATGCACGCCCCAGCTCCAAAGATGTAGAAGTCAAAACAGACAATTAAGGGCTTTCATACTAGGATTTAGAGACTGCTCGGTTACAATACTATGCCGTCGCATATATACTCAACAGGTACATATTCACAAAAATGCAATAAGTGGCGTAGAAAGTCGTTCAAACTTTTGCGCATGTTAGTTAAAGTTCACGTGTAAGAAAACTACTTAATTCTTTCTACACTTATCCGTCTTTCACTGCACGCCAATTCAACTGAAATACTGTTCGATAGATTACTTAAATAAACGTACACGCAGTATATTCCAATAGTACAAAATGCGCACAGGATTGTCCAATTATTAATTGATACCGCTTACAGCGTGTCCATTCAAAATAAAGCACAAATCTGTATCCATTCGAAGGCTCAAAGAAAATGCAACTGAATAGTTACGTGTTATTACAATCTATAAGTGGTACAAATTTATAAATACGGCAAAAGCTAAGTAGGCAAACAATAGATACCCGGAAACTATAAAAAACCGCTAAAATTTAAATTATAAAGACTAAAATATATTCACAGTATCAGCTTAGCATCTGCATATTCAAAGACTGATTATGATAGCCAGTAAACTCACTAGCTGCGCTACCACAACCCTTTTTTATTATTTTGCAGATATTAAATGGCTTCTTGCCTGATATTTAACATCGATAGTGTAACTTACATCACAGATATATATATATATATATATATATATATATATATATATATATATATTCCACTAATTTCAATGCTACATAAATCAAATCAGAAAATTATTATTTATTTATGAAGTCCTTATATAAAACATCAAGCACCTGACCTAAATACTCAGAATTTCATCAACATGATATTCTAATCGATTGGCCACGAATAACAAAATTCAACAAAAATTTATCCAGGCGAGACCGAACAGGCCCTCGACAAGAATCAAAAAACATTCAATCGGATTGGCAACAAACTGAAGAGGAAAAAACAGATGCGCATACGGTGACAGAAGTTTCCAAACAATATGAGCCTTCAACACTGCAACGCACACTTGCGCTGTTACCACGGGAAGAATACAAATTTGCGCAAAAAGGTTAAACGAAAGACTACACTCAGATAAATAGCACTCGTACACTTAACAGCCAACAAGGCGAACAGTTGGTTAACTCTCAAGCCTTCAATACAATAATGACCAGATCTCAGACATCACTCTGCAATACAGTGTGAAGTACCCTTACGTGTAAACAGGCAAACAAACAGACACAAACGCATACACACTTAGCAATCAGCCAAAACAAGAATTAGAAAACCGAGTCATAATTGTTGCCACCCACATATTGAAATGATTCCCCAGAATGTATATAAATGAAAGATTGTAGAGCGAATTTTAGTATTCTCGAAATAAATGGCCATTATCCACTTTGTTATTTGTTTTTTTCTTCCTAATTAGAAATATATATATATATATATATATATATATTTGAAACTATTTTCTGGAATAATCTTGTCATTTTGGTTTTTAAGCCCATTTCAAATAAAGTTATATGCCATGACCGTAGAGAAATATAAAAAGAATTTGCAATGTTTTATCTCATTAAAATGCTCGGTTTGCATTCAATTAATTCATTTGAAGCATATCCACTTAACGATTCCTTCAGATAACATTGGGATATAATTATTTATTTGGATTCAAACCATATATGGTTTATGAATTATTGTAAACAACAGCCAATTTGCAGTATACGTAAGAAAGTTGACTCAGTTTGGTATAGTTGTGCGCATATCTTTGCAATTAGAAGTAGGTATCACAAAGCAGTACTATTTTATGACTGCGAACAAAAATAATCAAAATTAGAAATGATGTTTACACGCAAATGCTGTTTGTTAAACACTTACTCAGAAATCAAGATTTTTTTGTAATAATTGCGAAATGAAGAGTTGTTAAAAATTAATGCATGTTAAAATCTAAATATTTTCCATTATAAATCGCGAGGAAACAAGAAAGACTCCAGAATATCGAAATATAGAAAAAGTTTTCTAATCCTGAATTCTCCTTTCATTGACGGGAAATTTGTCTAAGCCCACTAAAAAACAAAACTTGCTTATTTAAGACACATTCTAATGCCTTTAAACTAACAAATATATCTATTTGCAAAAAATAGTTACTTTGAGAGGTTTAGACTAGCCTGAAAAAAAGTAGACAGTTAGAACGATGACGTCGATTGGATAAAGCTGTTTAATGGCTTTGCACTCAGCAATTAATGCCTTCATATCCTGCATAAATTGGAAGAATAAATTGTCGAGATACAATTTCTGGAATATTGACAGTTCTTGATTGTGTGCAGCAGCGTTTGTAATTTCATTTCTCCATTGTGTTGAATTGTAAATCAAATTTACAAAAACGTTATACATCGAACAACTCATTCTACAATATGATGCTTTAGTCCTTAAATAACAAACTATACGCACACATTGATTATGCATGATGGTGTCTGAAGAAATAAACAAAATCTAAGACAACAAGTCCAGTATAGATGAATAAGGCCTGCAAGCTAGTTAGGTAAAAACCTATTGAGGCCAAAGTGTCATTTTTTTAAATATGCAGATTTTGATCATTTATAAAAATTTAATCGACCAGTTAGTTCAGACATAACATTTGCCCAATTACTACGCTTTAACAAAATATATGTCATTATCATTTAGGTAATTGCCAAGCCAATCTAGAATTAACAGAACTATATATTTTCATTTCTTATTTCCCACTTTTCATGCTCAAACAGCCAAACAGGAAGTGTACAATTTCAAAAAACCCACTTTACTTGAATTTGAAACTTAATTATACAATATACCTTGCTCAAAATGTTAAACTTCGTGGATTGAAAATCTATTGGTTTTCTAAAAACAGCATGACAGTGATTTGAGGAAGCAATGTAGCCAGTATGGATTTTTTCGATGGCGCGATGGACTTTTTGAAATAAACAGCAGCAAATTAGTGGTATAATTATCAAATGTAAAATTTTCACAAACTAGTCTATTACATATTGAAATAATTTGGTAGACTTTTTTTCAGACTTTTATGTTATTTCCTGCAAGTTTGCCTACGATTTTATTTTTCTTCACGTTTTATATTGATTTGTTTTAGTTAAATGAACTCAAATTAAAACCACTGTCTTGTCTGGTTTCTATGGTATTGATTGCCTATTGCATCAAAAGTTACTCTACTTTTTAATGAGCACATAAACAAGACTCTATTCTTTTTAAAGGCGTAATACGTGGCGCTACTTGAATTTGTGAATTTAACAAGTAACCGTTCTTTGTATTTTCTATGTTGTTGCAGATTTTTCGGTATTTTGAATTTAAAATTAAATACGCTTGCATGCTATATTTCGACAATTTTTCATTTGAAATAATTTTTTCAAGAACTTGTAAAAGTTTCGCACAAACTTTGCCATAAGAAAAAAACCAGTATTAAATTGTTTACGAATAGCAATTAAAAAATATTACCAACCTAAACCTCTGGATATTTAACAGATAAAAATTCACTTCAGAAAAATTATTATAAAATGGAAATGTTGAAATTTTCCTTGGTCATCAATGAAATAAAAATATAAATTTGTCTGTTTCTTTTAATATTTCTTGTCAATATGAATGTAGTTCATATTTGTTTGATTAGGTATTTTATATTTTTTTCTAGATAAGTAAATGTTTTAGTCAGCTTTTACCTGGATAGTAGAAATGACTATTAACCATCAATAATACGCTTTATACAAATAAACAACCACTGATTGCGTGGGTGTTGGCAACATTTAAAAAATTGAAGTTTGCGCGCTTTACATAAACACCAATCCTATTATAGTTAACCTGTCGCAAACTACGTTCAGTCGTAATTTCTGACGTATTGCAACTTTCTTTGGTCTCCATCAAAGCACGACGGAAAACTAACTATTGAGAATCAAGCCGCACATCATATATATGGAAAGCAAAACGTTAAATCTTAAATGTTGAATGTTTTTGCGCACTGCTGTACTTCTTGTTGTGGATTTGACCGCATTTTGTGTTAGTTACCGATACCAACATTATTGTACCGAAAAGGTACATGGTACTAAAACAATGGTTTCCGAGTCGGAACATGATACCAACCTTATGGATATCAATTTATGCTATAGTTAACCGAAATTAAGAATTACAACAATTTCTGATCACCTGTTACTCCAGTATATCCATACACTCTGGCCTTGATCGATATCAGTTATCAAATTTCGCGGTAAGCATGAAATCATTGAATTCAATATATAACAGTTAAATAATGTTTGTTGCGGAGAACTAATATTATTGCAAGTATGTATTAGGTGTTTCGAACCTAGTAACAAGTTAGTTCATACCCAGTAATATAATAAAATCTCGGGTAAATTATGTTACTATTGATAAGAGGATTTACAATGTAAAGCTGAAAAGAAAATGAATCGTGTATGAACGAAGTATAATATTGGTGTTGCACGTAAATCTATATTTAATCCTATGAACAGTAAAAATTGCGACATGCGAAGAAAGCGAGTTTCAATTTTAACAAGGGCTAGGTGTGTTAGTATGCTTCCCTATTTGGAAGTTAAAAATATCGATATTGTCTGAAACTTGGCTAGCAATAGAGATAAGTTCATGCACTAAATTTACCACTGGGCTTTTAAAATCACACACACACACACACACATATATATATATATATATATATATATATATATATATATATATATATTCTTTTGAAAATGCGAGATTTAATATAATTCATTGTACGCTTGCTGTGTGCAAATCAAAACGAAATTTTATCAGATATAAGAAAAATTTCTTTCGCTTTGTCTTTTCAAATATCTACTCATGAACATATCTTTATATATAAATTGGAAAGCAAAACAAGATAGAAATATTTGAACATAGAGAGAGTGTGGAAAATAGAAACCAATCAAATTGCGTGCGTCACATCCAGTTCAAACTCAATGCTTGTACGTGCTTCTTCTGCTTACATAAATCCGGCTGCAATTTGTTTATCCATAAGGCTTTGTATGTGGCTAGCTCCCTTTTGTTTTTACATTTAGTAATTACTTTGAATGCTACGTCTGGAGAACATACGTGCGATGTTTTGATGATGTGTTGCGCAATAGCAGACGTGTATTCACCATTTGATTTAAAACAGGCGTTCAAGTTGCAATGTTCCCTCTCATTCGAGTAATTAACCGTCTGGTCGATCGGCCTACGTAAGTTGATCGACAACTTGCGCATGTGTATTGGTAAATAATATTTGATATCGACATTAACGGCTGTTTCTCTTTGATTGCTGGTAAAGGCAAGTGTGTTACCCTAAATAACACTCGTAGTTTGGCTGCATTAAATGTGCGTGTTAATGCTGCTTCAACTTTCTTTTGTGCCATTCGGGAAACTGCATCCCCCTTAAATGGGATGTTTAGGTAGAGTCAAACTCCGAAGATAAAACAGTACAGTACTTGAATAGTTCGTAATGAGGACGAAAATGGTCTACTGAATACACTGCAATTGTTACCAAATGTAAATTTTTAGTTTATATATATATATATATACATATATATATATATATATATATATATATATATATATATATATATATATATATATATGTTATATATAGAGTTTTATATACACATTATTTGTACAGATAAACCAAAATAGCCAATATAGCACATGAAATTAGTAACTGGTGCTAAGATTAAACACACGAAAGTATCCAAGCTAAGATATCCTATTTAATTGACCAAAAATCATCCCCTCTTCAATCACGGATACAAATAGCATGCATGGATTTTTTTATTGTCTCAAAATTTCTATTACTAATTGAGGTAATTCGTCCTAATGTAGGAGGAAGAAAATATAAAACAGCTTCATCATATGTCAAAAGTTGTCTGTCTTTTGCAGGTCTTTAAAATAAAGTTAACATTTTCAGTAAGGTATCATAAATACAAAAGATCCGTAACTAAAGCACAAAAAAGGACATAGGTTATAAACATAACCAACAAAATCCGGAAGATCCTCTCAGATTACAGTCTGAAGGAACACCCAGAGACGCTAATAACAATGCTTTAAATCAAGTTTGCGAGCTTGAAGTAAATACCAACCCCATTGTATTTAACGAGTCGTCGAACAACATAACAAAACTACCGCCACCTGCAACGCACTGAGACGTTTAGATCTTCCATGATCATCATCAGAGAACGACAGCAAACTGACTATTGGATGGTCAAACCGCATTGAATATATATGGAAATCAAATGTAGATAGTGGCTTTCTAATTTCTATATATATATATATATATATATATATTTATTTATTTATTTATTTATTTATTTATTTATATATTGAATGTTAGATGTATTTGTTAGTAGGATAGTCTCAAACTCCGAAGTTTATGCCCGGGTTCGAGACCTATCTGCAGATAAATTTGTACAGTACTTGAATAGTTCGTAATGAGGACGAAAATGGTCTAGTAAATACACTGCAATTGCTACCAAATGCAACTTTTAGTTTATATTGTCAATATATATATATATATATATATATATATATATATATATATATATATATATATACTATTTACTGTACTGCGGCTGACTCCTTTTGAAGGATGAGCCGGCTCCACATTTCATGGAGTTTCTTGGGAATTTGGTACAAGTGGTGTCCCCTCACCACTCGGCTTTTTGATCGAGTACGCACCTCTAGCCTTTGCACATCCAAGCGCAGTCTGCAAGGCAGCAGTAAGTTGCATGGTTGCCGGTGGCTGTTGAGAGCTCATTCGCCATTCGGAAGTACGGGGTACTGTCCAGGAGTCCATGTAATCCTGTGGCTGTTGAACCCTTTTGTGGTGGGGAACACACGCCGAGTCATGGTGCGGTCGTCGGGCTCATGTGGTATTTTATAGGAGATCCGATTGCCGGTCGGAAATCCACCACGCCCTGGTGACAACACCGACATATATAGTTTTTAAATAGACATTATTTTGTACAGAGAAACCAAAAATAGCCAATATAGCACACGAAATTTAGTAACTGGGTTAATTTTGTTATTATTAGTCACGCGAAAATAGCTACCATGTTTGGTGCGGCAGGGATTTAATCAAGCTAGCATTTGATCATGCATGTCACCAGCAAAATTTTACTCCAAAGCAATTTCTCGCTAAAAATGATCTTATACTACATGTTCAGTCTTTGGTTCTCTTCGACATAAAGTTTCAGATAAACACACCAAACCTTGCTTTGTACAATATTCACACTTCGGTATACGACAAATATTTCAAGTATAAATCCGGTGATTGATTATAAATTTGTTGTCAGTATAAACGAAAGAAGATTTGTATTCATTAGGCATTTATCAACAGATTAGAGTATTGGCGTGACTGCAATTTAAAAGTGAAAAGTTTGATATCTAGGCATGCAGTTCGTCCTCTAGGCAACCCAAGCCACGCATCAAATGCACTATTTTGCTTTTAGTGAGTCTTCCCTTCTGGCTTATCCTGTTCTCTATCTTTTTCATTATACGTTTCGAAATGACCACACCCAATCGGTCTTCGTAAGGCTTAAACCATGCTCCTCGAAGGATAAATATGTTATTACATTTTAATTGAAGAATTTTGTTAAATACACGTGTATATATATGTGGTTTTCCGTATCAACTAAACTTTGCATAATACTGAACTTTAACATCCTACACACGAATGCTTTTTTAATTATTAGGCACTTATCAGCAGTGGACAGTATTGGTGAGTACAATTAACAATACATCAACGTATACAATAATAAAACGTCTAATACTAATATTAATACTAATACTAATACTAATACTAATACTAATACTAATACTAATACTAATACTAATACTAATACTAATACTAATACTAATACTAATACTAATACTAATACTAATACTAATACTAATACTAATACTAATACTAATACTAATACTAATACTAATACTAATACTAATACTAATACTAATACTAATACTAATACTAATACTAATACTAATACTAATACTAATACTAATACTAATACTAATACTAATACTAATACTAATACTAATACTAATACTAATACTAATACTAATACTAATACTAATACTAATACTAATACTAATACTAATACTAATACTAATACTAATACTAATACTAATACTAATACTAATACTAATACTAATACTAATACTAATACTAATACTAATACTAATACTAATACTAATACTAATACTAATACTAATACTAATACTAATACTAATACTAATACTAATACTAATACTAATACTAATACTAATACTAATACTAATACTAATACTAATACTAATACTAATACTAATACTAATACTAATACTAATACTAATACTAATACTAATACTAATACTAATACTAATACTAATACTAATACTAATACTAATACTAATACTAATACTAATACTAATACTAATACTAATACTAATAGCTAATGCTAATACTAATACTAATACTAATACTAATACTAATACTAATACTAATACTAATACTAATACTAATACTAATACTAATACTAATACTAATACTAATACTAATACTAATACTAATACTAATACTAATACTAATACTAATACTAATGCTAATACTAATACTAATACTAATACTAATACTAATACTAATACTAATACTAATACTAATA